>JAOWCC010000655.1:12415928-12530774 GCA_030867875.1 Actinernus sp. WN-2022 | reverse complement strand
AGAACGACACGCATTTCTACAAAAAAATACAATATAATAAAGCACAAACAATTCAATACAAAAAAATGAAATACAGTAGAACGCAACACAATACTTAACAAATAAAAGATGGTTCTTCTTGTTCTATAAAAAAAATTTGCACGCTCGAGGTCTTGAAAAACTGCGGATGCACGAGCAGAACGCGAGTACATTTAGCAGCATTTCAAGACCTCGAAAGTACATTATTTTGTGATAGAACAAGGAGAACCATCTGTTATTTGTTATATAATATAAACTTCAATCTAGACGAAGGAAAGTAAGCTATCTAATTTTAAGAACCCAAATAAAAATCAACTAAGCAAATAAACTGACTACAGCGAAAACTCAATTTTACTGTACTCGACTTGTTTACAACATTTCTCGTTGCTGATTGGTTCAATTCTGACAGCTTGACATTGACGATCTGTAAACTCGTTTCTTATTGGATGAAATAACCTGCTATAAAAAGAACATGTCGATTGATAAAAGTGAAAGACAGAAATTGCAAGACTGCCGGCCGCAAACGGGCTGTAAAATTGTCAACTGATCAAAACTGTTGCAGGAAACAAGTGCTTTCTTTTTACAATATATGGCCAGCACAGGAGAAGTTAATCTGCACATTGTGATAGTGTTGAAAATGCCTGATGGAAAAACATTCAAAGAGAAAGCGTTTATAATTATAGCGAATTCTGAGACTGAGTTACGTGAGTTGAGGTTCCCGACTATATTTTCTACAACAACTGCATCGTTGTCAGACACTGGCTATTTATTCTGTGGTCTGAAAAAGGATATTTTCATTATCCCAAGGAACAGTGTTTAACTCAGTGCTGATCTGATGGCAGTGAGTTGCGTAGCTTTTGAGGCTCAGTTCGATTATACGGCTTTCCCAATTCTGGGTTCTTTGCAAGTTTTGTCGTCTGTTTTTCATTCACGAACATTCAGGAATCTCTCAAACGAATTTCTACATGAAACCAGAGAAACCCCGTCGTATTCTTCGCAATTCACTGTTCAGGTTTCAGCATAAAGCAGGCGTATTACAGTTATCGCCGAGTTCTTGGTGAGTCATTTCTTGTAGTTGTGTTGTATCAAACTGTGAATGAGTATCACTGTATATTAGAACTTCAAAGTCCATTGTATTTTGGCGTAGGACAAAGTTAAATACGGGAAGAAAACCAAGGCCACCATGCAGCCACAATATCTTCCACCTCCTCGCTTATTTTTAGCTTTCTCTGAAACTTTGTCGCTGGAGTCCGCCATGTTTGTAATGAGTCCTCACAGTGACGTCACGCAGCTCATTTGGCCGCGCGGCAAACCGGACAGTTTTTAGCATAAAGTAGTCTATTTGAATGGCGAAAAAGAGACCTTTCCGAAGGCGGAACTGAAAAATAAATATATGTAGTTATGATATGAAATCATGTTTGCCGCGTAGCACTAGTAGGTGTAAATATAATAAATATATTCTTGATAATCCGAAAAGAATGAACTTTATTATTCTGCAATAAAATAAAGATGCAAAATTTGGTTTCATAAACACTTTAAGACCCTGATTGTTGGTCCGGCCGCGGTTTGAACCCGCGACCTCCCGCTCAGCAGACCGAAGCTTAACCACTAAGCTAAGTAACCAGGAGGCGGTTGTACATTTGTTGTCATAATTAAAATCATAATTAATTGTTGTCACAATAGGCAATATTCGTATTCTCACGACGAGCTGGAACGAACACTCAATGGAGGCTCGTGCGGGGGAATTCGCTAAAAACTATTTAGCATTAGAAAGGATTCCCCCGTATGAGCCTCCATTGAGTGCTCGTTCCAGCTCGTCCGTGAGAATACGAATATTGTCTATTAATTTGTACATTTGTTGTCCCAATTCAGGTCACCTGACTTTTCCCTTGAGTAATGTGTTTCGTCTTTTTGTATCCCAAGAGGAAATGTATTAATTTCTCTAATTGGAAAACAAAGTTCTGAATCCTCTGGAGAGCTGTCACATGATCTGAATTGGGACAACAAATGTAAAATGACGTCATAATGCGAATATCATATTAGGTTATTGCTTTCGAATTTGATTGGCTAGTTATCCACGATAGCGTTTACTTGCCTCGTGATTGGTTGAAGTAAAAGCAATCGTGAATTACTTCAATTCTTGATTGGCTCATTGGGTTTGTACTCGCTCTTGTGAGTGGCACATGTTTTGGTTTTATGACACTCGATCAAAAACCGCTCTATTTCATGGAACTCCCTTACAGATAGAACATTATGAATGAGACTTTCAAAACATGGTTTCGATGGAGATATATAGTGTATATATATGGGACTAGTCAATAGGACAAGATATATGTATTATATTTTACTACTCCAACTTCGAGCAGAGTAGAAAATCTCAACAGGGGATTGGCTAATGACAATGTTTCAAAAGGACTATTAAAGGGACCAATTGAAGAAGGCTCTCTTTATTTCAGGAGACCGAATAGAAGAGTCCAATGTTTTTTCCCGCTATTACGATATCTGCTTAAATGAGCTATACCGGCATATCCGAGTCGTTGAGCCGGTCTTAATTTTTTCCCCGTTTCCTTATAAGCGCTTACTTCATCCATACACATGCCTTTTCCCAAAAATCTCTCGACAGACCGTGTCGAATTGCCAGCAAATTAAACATGCAGTCTTTTCAATATCATAACCAATGAAATAATGAAGCCATACAGCTGTCAAACGCAAATCTTCAGAGTACGATTCTGGTATGCTATATAATTTATAATCCGCACGGTCTCTGAGAATTAAAATAAGTTTTCTTACTTCACAGAAAACCATTGGGTCGTATGACTCCGACAACCTTTTTCAATCGTGTACATAGAAACGAGGCTAACAGGAAGCACAGGGATCTCACCTGATTGCACTACCCAGCAGAACACTGCCACTGTCACGCCGACAACAATTGTCCCATCTTGAGATGGAAACTATAGAGCTGAAATTGGAACGAAATGGGCGCTACCTTCTGTAGACATTTATACGCGGCATGGCAGATTGGTAATGCCGGATTATTATACAATTTAGTTACTATCTTAATTCTAATTGGCTGTAGGTTATCTGTAGGTTGTGACGTCACAATGCTATTATTGCTGCGAGCGTAGTGAGCAGCGACACTAAACTTGACGTTACAACACAGGGTGACCAGACGCATACATTTTCGCAAGCATACCATTTCCTTGAAAAATATTTTGTTTTCATGGTCACCAACCAACCGGCCGGTGATCGCCTCGCTTTGACGCCCTGGATCTTACAGGGTATATCCCGGATGTAGAAAACGGCATCTATACTTTCGCGTTCGCCGATTTCAACAGTGATTTCAAGTGGCCGGATTATAAAGTACCATTTTATCAAATCATCATGTCAAACTCCGCTGAGCTATGAATACTTTCAGCAGTGATGATTATGCTTATACAACTTCTAGATGGGTGTGTAATGGTCGTTTAATTAAGGTTGTAGATACTTTCTATATCTTTGATTCTCATGCACGTAATTCTGTTGGAATGCCTGATCCAAATGACACCGCGGAAATACGTTTTGTGACGTCACTTCCGTTGATAAGCAGTCGGCGCCATTAGAAACGGTTTCTTAGAACGTTACCATGCGTTCATGATCATCTGCGTAAACCTGAACAGGCAAGTTTGATTTGAGAACTTCAATATGCAAAATGGAGCTCAAAATATTGCACCAGAAGTCTTGCATCTTATGAAGTAACAAGTCAGCCGAAATAAGTCAGGTATTCGTGGTCGTGGTATAAAGATTTGCTGTGGAAATGAGTTGATGTTCGCCGCTGTCACATGCGAGGTGAGTTAAGAAAATGGATTTATAATTTTCGAAGTAATACTAATTGTACTATCAGTACCAACATTAAGTCAGCTTGACTCGGTTGCACATGATTACGTCTAGCAGCTTCACGACTGTTTCAGTTTCGCGCTGGAAATGTAAATTTAGTTCACGCACGTAAAACTGAAGGCGGCCACTAAGCTAAAGGCACTATCTTTCCGGGTATCTTTCGAACTTTAGTTTTCGTTGACGCCAGTAACCAGTAACCTTTTCCAAAATGTATAATTACTGTAGACATTTACTACGATCATGCATATACATGTAATAACGAGATCGATCAGAAGTGCGTATTCACTTTTCGTACTGAATGGTGATTACTTGGTAGGCCTAGACACAAATATCACGCAAAATCGCCTAAATATGTTTCCGGAAATTCCCAATTTTTTTTCTATATATCTCGAAATTTTTTTATAAATATCTCGAAAAAGTTCTAAATATCTCAAAAAAAGTTCTAAATATCTTGAAAATATCTGGCTTTATTCTCATAAATATTACAGTGTAGCCTGTAGAAAGTAGCCTGTCATCTGAAATGGCAACGAAACTCTAAACAATTTTACATAAATTCGGCCTTGGACTTATTTTAGTACCCCGCAGCCTCCTAGAAGACTAGGGCAGCAGTCCGCATCACAGTTACAAGCAGAGTTAACGATTATTTACTCGGAGCATTAGTGCTGCCTCGACATAGTCCTCTAGTGCATCATGCTGTTGGTCTCCAAACATTGTGGCCAGTAGGGAGAACACTCGCTCGGCAGCTGCTGAGGATGGCTGCACCAGCACAAGCTTAGTGACGGCTGCTGACCAAGACGGAAGATCTCGAGAGACATCCTTCCACCACTGAAGCGTGTCGAGCTCAGGATTGAACCCATCTCTCAGCAGATCTGCTTTAACGATGTAAACAGGGAGCTCATTCTTTAGTGCCTGTAACACCAAGCCATCATTCAGAAAGGGCACGTCTCGAATCCTATCCACATCAACAGCAGTAGGTCGTGTGGTCTTCACAAAGTGTGGGTTGAATAACGGCTGCGCGGAACACTTGCATACTCCGTGAGACAATGGCATCATTTGCTAAGGTCTGCAAATAA
This sequence comes from Actinernus sp. WN-2022, assembly GCA_030867875.1. Lineage (NCBI taxonomy): Eukaryota > Metazoa > Cnidaria > Anthozoa > Actiniaria > Actinernidae > Actinernus > Actinernus sp. WN-2022. The sequence goes on along the minus strand of JAOWCC010000655.1, from coordinate 12,525,810 downwards.
TACTGTAATGCGGGTGCTACACACTCATCAAAGCCATACTGATACCATCGCTGCTGGTCAGGTTCATTAAGAGGAAATAGTTCCTGCACTGTGCGTGTAAGAGATGGAAAGTTCCTCACGTGGATAAATGCCCTGAGTGCCTCAAGCTTCTCATATGCTATGAATACAAGTAAGCCATCTCCCTCTAGTTCCATGAGCGCTGCTAGTTCTACCTTTAACTGAACCCGACTCTGAGCAAAAATATCTGAAAGCCGCTGCCTTGATGCCTCTGCAAACTCTGTTTCGCTTTCAAGGAACGCACGGATTCGTTCCCATTCTTGAAAAACAACTCGAGCACACTCCCAGAAACTCCACCATCTCGTAGCGTTATACCGGGGCATAACCCTCCCAGTCAGTTCTTTCCACACCATCCTTCCCTTGATGCTCGTTGTAAAGATGCAGTTCCAGGAAGTCATGAACTGCTTGAGAAGTGGAATGCGACACTTTGTCCCCATCCTGTCAATGAAATGGGAAATGCATCCCACGTCTAGCATTTCTGGGTATATTATACTGACAGTTCGAAGGGCCTTTGTGTTTACAGGGGCCCTGTCTCTCATCGCTATTAGACATCCTGGTAAAACATTGAGCTTTCTGTGAAGTACTTCAATGATTATTCTGGCTAACTCATCTCCGTTTACTGAACTTTTCACAAGCTGAAATCTCACAAGCCTGGTTTTGACCTCCCAGTCTTGAATGAAACGGGCTAGAACAGCAAGTGCCTCGCCATCTCGAGTAGTGCCATCAAATATGATATATACTTCCTTTCCCATCAGCTCCCTCGAGATGGATTTGTATTCTTCTTCAAGGACAAACGGAATGAGCTGGCGCATATGGGAATGAGAGGTCAGAGTTACACCAGCTTCTTCAAATACATCTCTGAATAATTCGACTCTATTCAAAGGAGTACCACTCTTGAGAAATGCTTGAACTACCTTTACTCGGAAGATTCTAGTGCCAGTCGGTAGTCTCCCCTTTTGGATGATTCTTTTCGTCGTAGGTAGCCAAAGCATCAGCAATGTGCTTTTCTCTTGTCGAGGTTGCCTCCATTTTGGCTTTATTCGCTTTATGTTTCTTACTTGAAATGTGCACATTGATGTTCTGTTTTTTCAAGGAAATCTCCTTTTTGCAACCTCTACAGAACAGCCTGCGACTCTGACTTACAATGAAGCCTTCATCTTTAAATTCACCAACACGCTGGAGTGCAGTGACATTGACAGGCCCATTTAAAACTTTCGTCTTTCCACTATTTCGTAGGTTACCTGTTGCATTGCTCGCTATCTTTCTTTTCCTTGAAAGGTCATTAGGTGCTGGAGGTCTTAAGCGGTCTAAAAGGGACACTACTGGGTCTGTGCGTGACTCAGCTTTAGGACGTTCAGGTTCAGGTTCAGAGGGTACGTCATCTGGAACTGTATTCACTGCATTTGACCTTTCAGCATCCGCCATTTTGTTGAACAAGCAAACGCTAACATTAGACACGCATGGGATATATTATAAATGGAGAATGCTGCTGAATCTGATTACTGCAGGCCCATATGGGGATTTTTTTTTTAATTTCTGTCAATAACCTAACCTAACCCATGCCCTGATTAGCATTGAAATAGCTTTCTTTCTCAATTTTGCTAGGAAAAAAAAGATTTTAATAAATTTTCCTTCAAAAATTCTAAATATCCCAATTTTTTTCTAAATATCATGAGATTTTCTAAATATCTAAAAATCTTATAAATATCTCAAAAAATATCCGGATATTTGTGTCTAGTCCTATTACTTGGTGAAGAAACCCCCCTTGGATGACTGAAAGTACTAAATCTTTCTCTGTTGTAGGCTTTTGTAGCTTAGAACTGTCACCACCACCATCATCATCACCATCATCCTCATTGTGTATCAGACCAGATAAGAGCCTGGCCAAGATTTCATGACAAGGATAGCTTCTGGATTTCATAAAGGTGGTTTGGAAGGCAGATAATGCAACCAAGGCTGTTGCCCTGGCCATATCACACATACTTGGAGGATAAAATGTGTGCCCACATGTTAGTTGGTATATTTCTTGTTGGCCAAGTCACAATCAAGCAGTGGGTTTGGTTCATAAGAACCCAAGGGGAAGAGACTAAGGCCCTGTTTATATGAAGGAAAGTTGGCTCGGGGGGGAGGGTTACCCTCCCTCCCGAGCCAACTTTACCGAGCGTTTATATGGAAGAAAAGTTGTCCCGGGTGCCCGAGACAACTTTGTTTTGAGCGAGTCTGGGCACGTAATATTAGATTACGCATGCTCTGTGTGTCCCGAGTTGGCCCGGTTAGGCGAGCCAAAGTGTTTATATGAGAAAAAGTTGGCTCGCCCCCCAGGGTCACCCTACTTTGTGAACCGAGTGCCTCGGGGAGGAGGGTCACCCGCCCCCCCCCCCCCCCCCCCCGAGCCAAGTTTGCGGTTTCTCATGTAGACAGTTGACTTCGTTTTATAAAGAAATGTATGAAAAGTTGGCTCGCCCAGGGTAGCTCGGGGGGGAGGGTCACCCTCCCCCCCGAGCCAACTTTCCTTCATATAAACAGGGCCTTAGTTACAAATTCCTTCTTAGAACTTGCCAAAGGTGCTTTGTCATATGGTCTCCCAGCTCTGTTCATGGCTCGTGGTAGTATGTGAGATTTGCCAAGGTTTACAGCGACTTGCTCAAACATACAAAGGATTCCTTCAGAGGCCAAACCTACAATATTATTATCATAACTATTAATTTAATACTCAAACATGTTTCTGATTCCTTTTGTGAAGTCTAAAACTAACAATAAAATTAATTTGAATTATTTATGTACTTTGCTGGGTTGTTGGTTTCTGCTAGCTGTCAGGTTAAAAGTAGCTAACTGTTTTGCCCAAATTTTCATTCATGTATGGCATTTGAATCTATTCTTGTAACCACCTGTAAAACACTGACTTTCTAATGTATCCTGGCTTATACATTGACTTTTTATTTTTTTGCTTTAATTTCCTTTCTCTACACTTTTTTGTTTTAATACTCTGTTGCTCATGGTACAGTGTTGGTGGATGACAAAGTCTTTCTAGCCTGCGAAACAGGCCCTCAGTGTTATTTCAATGCAAAAGAAGTGATAAAATAATTTGGCCGGAAAAAGGAAAAAGGAGACTGGCACGAGAGAGGAGAACGACTCGCTCTGCTCACATCACAACGAACTCGCTTTGCTCGCAAGACCTACTTTCTGGGGTCTCTTCTAAAAGCGCCTGATCTACAGGCTAAAGTCTTTTCAGGTGGTTTACTAGATTTTGTCTCTTAGGGCACTTTTCCATAGCTTGACTTAAAGAATCCAGGCTCTGTTTCAAAGAGGGCTCTGTGAAAATTTGAATTTATTTAGTAGTATCAGTCATTTTTCCAAAGAGATCCTTGAAAACATTGGACAAGCTTCCTAAGGCATTGCTCGAGTTGAAATTTAGGCATTTATTGTGGTGCGCAGTGTAAACTTAAAATTACTATTTTGTGTAGGTTTTGGGATGCAAACTATTAAAAATAGGTTGTCCCCATGCACCAAGAATACTGTATACTTATTTGTCTCTTATTTGTCTCTTGCAGCAAGCAAATAATCTTAGCAGTTTTCGAGCGGGCTGTTTTGAACAAGTCTAACTGTTATTCTAAAGTCTTATTTTTATTCTTAATTTTTTATAATATATTATATGTAATGCACGGCTCTCATGGAAAGCAGGTACTAAACTTAGCATTATTTAAAATTAGATTATTATTATTATAGTAGTTATGATTAGATGTTATTATTTATTTTTATTTACATTATCATTACTTATTTATGTATTTATTTATTTTTATTTTTAAATCCTGATGAGATATTCCGTGGGTAAATAAAAAATAAAGTTATGGCATAACGGTATTCATTGTTTCTGTTGTTGTTCAATATTTCCCAAGTGGGTGCCTCATTGGCCCAAACTGTCCTTCTATAATTTTCCAATAAGCTGGATTTTCTACCTGAAATTATTTTGTTAGCCAAAATTGGATTATTTCCATCCATGTGAAGGAGTGTAGTCTGACAATTAATATGTTCAACAAATGCACCCAGTTACTTAGGGACTGTTCAATAATTATAGTTAAGGGGGTCTGGAGTTTACTTTCTAAATAAGCACAATAACAAAATCCCCCCCCCCCAAAAAAAAAAAACACACAAAAAACACAGAAGAACAACAACAAAAAACATGAATTCTTAAAAAAATACCGCCCCTCCTCCCGAATATGTCCTGTACAAACCTGTAGCCCATCCATTTTGTACCATCACAAAAGATGTACCCCCCACTTTCAACTGATTTTGAAAATTGTAACCCCCCTACTCAGAACTCCAGCCCCCCTTAGCTATAATTAATGAACAGTCCCGTAGAAATAGTAAAATTATTTAATCGCTAGTATAGAATTGTCAACATTAATTGTAATGCAAAAGCTTTTTTTAATTAGCTTAAGCTTATATTAGTTGACCAAATTGCAGTTTTTTGGATGTTTACCTTCTGTCTTTTCGCACCACCTTCATTTACTGGTAAAGCCTCTTGGGTGCTTCTTTCTGGCATTTGTTGAAACACTAGTGAGTTCCAGGGTTGTAGCTGGGGGGAATGTGCTCCGGCTTTGACCAATCTTGGTGTGTTTTTATTGGTACTTTTTAGGGGTCAAAATTAGCTTGTGCCACGCCCATTTTAGTACCTCTGGTCGAAACGAACATTTCCGACGAGCATCACCGGCCCTTTATATATATGGGAGTCCCTCCCCCGGGATGAAGACACCGGGAATGGCCCAAGTCGACGGAGACTTGGAGCCATTTAAGCCTCTGGCTTTGGCCTTTCTTCTTTCTTCTTGTTAATAAATTGAATTGAGACGAGCATCGTTTTTCTGGGGTGGCGCAGTGATTAAGCGCTTCTCTCACCTCTGTGGCCCAGGTTTGATTCCTGGACGCAGCGCCATATGTGAGTTGAGCCTTGTTGGTATCTCGCCCTTGCTCCGAGGTTTTTTCTCCGGGTTCTCCGGTTTTCCTCCCTCAAAAACCAACCTAAATTCCAATTCGATCCTGGAGTTCGTCGGAATATTTAAATATAAGTCTGGCTTGGGAGACCCGGTAACGGCTTCCTGTATCTTCGACGTAAAATAAACCATTTATTTATTATTTATTTATATTTCATTTTCCGGACGAAGTCTGTCAAAATGGCGCTGACAGAGGAATAGTGTTGAAGCTAATTTTCCATACCTACAGGCATCTGTAGTGCTTAAACTTCCATGGCAAGTAGAAGAATAATGCCATGTCTGAGCGTGCACACGGCATGTTACGAAATGAAAAAAATCGTGACCGTATAAAACTCGCACTCGCTTTCGCGACGAGTGTGCCTTTTGCTTCGTCGGGTTTATATCGTGTGCAAGCTCCATTTTTCTTGTGCACAATTTATTTTACGGAACAGTTATTGAACTAAGTCGTAATGAAGTATGGAGGCTAAGTATTGTGTTTCTTGGCTAAGTCTTGGGGTTTTCCAAGGCATGTACAAAATACGAAAGTTATATTTTGAATCTGCCGGCGTTTCTAATTTATTGCGAATGACCGCTGACTAGCAAAATAAGTGATCGCATCGGCAAAAACGTATTTCCGCGGTGTCGATCCAAATGGTACCGCAGTTATCATGAAATGTGCTGATATCAGTGACTTACATGAACATTTATATGGCCTGGCAGCTGATTTGAATAGTCAGTTTTTTTAATTGTACCTGTTCATTTCCAATATAAGCAAGTAAATGTTGGTAGTATGACAAAACCTGGTCATGATTTTGTATGTTTCTATCAGCAGGGTAAAAACTCTGTCATGTGTTATTGAACCAATGACATTTGAAAGGTTGACTAGCTAGAAATCATCAACAACATTGCGATACAAACTTGTGGAAGAAACAAGATTAGATCAACTAGCACAGGCAACATGTAGTTCATTTCATCAGGCATATAATTGTTATAAAAGTGTAGGGAAATGTAATATCACATCCCATTAATTATTGCATTTTACAGATTTACAGAGCTATAGTTCACATCTCCCTGGTTAATATGGCAGCAGCAAAGTGTCCTAGGCCATGGCATCTAAAGGTAAGAAGTTGTAAGGTGAGGGGCAGTTTTGATGTTCATATAAATGCTCTAGGATGAGGGTTATGGCCAGGGATATAGTCAGGGTAAGAGTACAGTAGACTACAGTAGCTAAAAAGTGAAAGTATGTACCAAACTGTCTACTTCAACTGATCTGTTTCTTTCTTTTTCTTTTGTTTAACTGATCCTCCTAATGAATTATCAGGATACGTCCACTGCCTATCTCCAGCGAAAGGAGGTAAATATACCACCAAGAAGAAGTACTTCGACTTCGCAATCCATTAATCGAAAATTATCAACTATTGGTTGCACCATCATATTCAAATTTGTTCACCGCACTTGCCATAATCTATAATTACTCCTAGTTGATTATTAAAACTACAGAAACTTGCAAATCATTACTAATATCACTAGTCAGTAGCTCTGTGCATCCCCTCATAGCACTTCACTTTCTATTAGAAACTTCTCGTCTGTAGGTATTATCTGTAGGTAGCGATCGAGAATAAGTAAGTACGACCATTTTATGCTAGAAAATAGAGAAATTAGTTCACATTTTTGTGCTGGAACATGGCAATGGCTTCCGTCAGTCATCGAAGTGGGCGGGATCAAATATCCAAACCGTTTCTACATCAACCGGTCAGGGATTCAGAATTTCGAGTCAGGATTTCGAGCATTGATGTTCTCGTTTTCTTCTTGACCTATTCCCAAGGCTTTTCCCTGCCAGGATTTTGCATTCGTATACTTTCCTGGGGATTTTCCAATTACTTCTTACACTCAATAATAATTCATGAGATTTCATCCAATGGAGGGACTGTATGTGGTCAAATGCATGGGTCTTGATACCCGGTCAAACCCTTGTCCGAAGCTTCGTCAAGTACATGAACCTTGACATCCAATGAAACACCAGTTCCAAACGCACTAGTGTTCAGTTGATGCAAGTTCCAACCCTTGGATTAAATATTTCTTAATCTTCATAGAGGCTTCCACCTCTCAAAACCTTGCATTTTATTGGACCGCATTTGGATTTCACTGACAAAGAACCATTATTTTATGGTTATGGTTTGTGTTGTTTCAGGGTAGGCTATTGTTTGGATAGCCAGTACTATTCCAGGTTCCGACGAGGTGAATTCGCCCCTACTCATGAACTACTAACTACTTTTATTATTCAATACATCGTAACATTGGCCAAATATGGTCATTTCACTTTTAATATCTGTCAGATATCCTGCGATAGCTGTCATCCGAACGAATTTAACAGCTGTTTTTGTTTCTACGAAATCCTGAAGTGTTTCAAACTCGTAGAAAACTATGAAATCGACCGAATTATCAATCATTCTGTTCACTGAGAACACAAAGAAGGCAACAAAGTTGCATATTGAAGATTTTCAATACATCTTAAATGGTGAATCCAATCGCAAATACCCAAATCACATTCATATACTGATTCATAATGATTGCTTAATTCTGCTCGAATACATATTTATTACATGAAGAAAACAACTAGCAAATCACCTCGTTTGCAGATAACTAGGATCTTTGAAATAGCGATACTTACTGCCACGTCATCTATTGTCATTAATGTGCCAACCAGAGATCCATTGGTTCCTGACACAAAGCGGCCTTTTGAAATCAGGCACATTAGCATAACAATTGTAATGTTTATCAACACGAAGTATCACTATCCAAAGTCGATTGTTTTCGACAACAACTTCGAAAGGTTGAAGCGAATCAGTCGTGACTCGACGAATTTCAGTCCGGAAATATTGGCCGTCCAAGCATGGCCAATATCTGGGCACGTATTCGAGACCAAAACACCAACGTGGGAGGTGAGGTGTGGTGTGATTGGTTGCTTGTTAATTGATCTTGTGATGTTAATTGACACCTATCGTTAGCATGATAGTGAAATTCGTGCCGCCCGCTACGAGAGGTTTTCTCACTCTTCTCTATTCTCTTTATGCCTGTTATTCAAGAGGCTACAAGAGTAACAGCTAAAACCCAGTCATGCCTAGACCACATACATCATAATTGCACGTCGCTCTCTACAAGTGGTTGCATAACTAGTGAAATTTCAGATCATCTTCCTGTGTTTTGGTTATTGTATAATCCACAAAGAAATCCGTTTCCTGATAAAATTTAAGTTCGTGATTTCAAGAATTTTGATTAAAAAACTTTAAGAATGACAGGTGAGATTAATTGGACGGATGTTTACAACTCAAATAACCCGAGTGAATCACTAAATCGTTTAATCCACAAATTCAATAGCGTATGTAAAAAACACGCACCCGTTAAATATATTCGCTTGAGAACAAACAAGCAAAAGTCTTGGGTCATAATTAGCCTGGGAAACCAGCCGACTCTTATCGCTCTCCCACTCACGAAAGCGACGTTTGGGCAACGAGGCAGAAAGTTCCATACTGATGACGTAGCAGATAGCCGTTTCACGATGCATATATTAAGAGCAAGCTTTGAAGAAGAATGCGAACAACAGTCATTTTCAAGGGATACAACTACCGAATGTAGTATTGCAACTACTATAAATTCTTACTTTGTCGATGTTCCGAAATCTCTATAGCGTCAAACCTTCCGCGTGCTTGTCCCCAACAAATCACTTTAATAAAAAAAATTGGCATAAGTTTGTACTTAACCAAACAAATGAAGTAGAAACATACCTGATATTGGACGCCCTAAATCCAAACAAATCTGTAGGTGTTGATGGTGTTCATCCACGTTTACTTAAGTTGGCTTCTTTTGAATTGTACAAACCTTTGACCAATGTTATTAACCTATCAATTAAGAGTGGAGACTTTCCTGACTCCTTGAAACTTGCCAATGTTCTCCCGATTCATAAGAAAGGGGAGCGAACAGACTGTAATAATTACCGACCAATATCTATCCTCCCAGTGCTCAGTAATATCTATGAAAGGGTTATATATAATCAACTGATCAGCTATCTAACCTATCATAACCTTCTCTCTCCTCTTCACTATGGTTTTTTCTCAGGAATCTGTACAACCGATTCTGTCACTGATCTGATTGAGGAAATAACGAAGTATTTAGATGAAGGCCTCATTACAATTACTTTATTTTTAGACCTCGTAAAGGCTTTTGATACTGTAGACCATGCGACTTTGCTATCACAATTTCACACCTATGGCATTAATAATAAATCCCATATCTGGTTCTTACTTACACTCTAGAAGTCAAAGGGTTTATATAAATGGCCCTTATTCTGATCATTGCACTATAACACTTGGCCCTCTGAGATATGGCCTTGGTGCTTAAATTATTTTCCAACATCAACAGATTACTTTTCGATCCGTATGTTCGCAGACGACACATCACTCACCGTCGCAGGACAAAATTTAGACTCTAATATGTGAAATAAATAAGAAGATTAATGATATGCATAACTGGTTATGTTTTAACAAACTTACAGTAAATATAAATAGGACTAATTAAATAATTTTCCAACCCCGACAAAAACAGTCGTATAATTTATCGTTGCCAATATTAATTAACAACAAACCAATAACGAATTGTTATAGTACTAAATAGTTAGGTTTCTATGTCGACGCTCACCTATTAAACAAGGTCCGAACATATTGCGTATCTAAATGACAAACTTACTAAGAACATAAATGTTATTATAAAATGTAAAAAATATATGTCTACCTCGCGCCTTCTGAATCTGTACTTTTCATTAATCTATCCCTTTATGGCTGTATCATCTGGGGAAAGAATTATGCATGATAGCCGTTTATCTACTTTAGTTAAACTTCAAAATAAGATAATACGTGTGATTTGCGATGTTCCCATGCGAGAACATATTATATATTATATTCAATTAAATATTATTAAACTACATGAAATTATTAAAATGGATACCTGCCTCTATATAAATGATTGCCAAACTGGCAATAAAAATAGCTCTAACTTGAAATACGTGTCTGAACAACATTACTACAAATTTGTGAACTTGTATTTTATTAAAGAAGCGTCAGAATAATCTATGATTTTATTTTCGGGATGTTAGTGAAGTACACCAATAGAATACCCGATCAAGACTCATCCAATACTCCTAGAGCAAAATATGGCAAATTCAGTTCATCCAATGAAAAAGTTTCGAGTCTTAATTCTAAGAGTTGAAACTGTCTTAAAAATAAATTGAAGGCACACCTCATTACATCAGACGTCTGATTACATTCTTTCTTTCTTTCTGGCTTTCTTTTTCTTTCTTTCTTTCCCTCCGATTTCCGAAAACAGCGTCACTCCGTAACCAATTTGGACCCTGAACCGGCTGTTAGGCTAAGCCAACCAATTCAACAGCTAAATCTACTCGCCAAAGCCAGGCCCCAACATCATAAAAAAACGGCTACATCTAGAAAAGGGAAAAAGAAAACAGTCACTGGACAGCGCCAAATTAATATCAGTGAACATACCGGCGACCAGTCCGTTGCTGAAAGCGAACATGAAGACAACGCATAAACACCATAGCTACCTAAATCTAATCATATTATCCAAGCTCGAAGGCTGGAAATTGTCAAATAGGAATAATCGCGCTAGACTGCGAACAGTCCCTTTATTTTTCTTCGTCTGTAGTCACGAAAAACTCGAAAAACGATGTTTTAGACGAGCGCGGCTTTGTCCCCCGCCCTCCTACCCTCTGGGGAGTTCGTTCGCGCCCAATCCGAGTTCGGCCAAAACATCGTTTTTCAAGTTTTTCGTGACTAGAGATCAAGAAAAATAAAGGGACTGTTCGCAGTCTATAATCGCGTAGAAATCAAATCTTTCTCTGGTACTACGGCGGACGATATGATCGATTACATCAAGCCTGTTGTCCGTAAAAAAAGCGGATACTATAATCTTTCACGCTGGCACGAACAATCTTAAAACCGATGAATGTCATGTTGTTGCCGATAAAATAATCAATGTATGTGGGTACATCGAACAAGAACTGCCGGATTGCAATATTACAATTTCCAAACTCGCACAAAGAACAGATTCGCCCCTACTAGAGTCAGCTAGAAATGAAATGAAATGAAATGAATAAAGCCCTGAAAGCCTATTGCCGCTCTCGCGACTGCATGGAATGTCATATTCCATACTGTCACAGAAGAAGGACTGAACTCAAACGGCTTACACTTAAATCGTTCAGGAGTAGCTGCTCTAGCGAGGGATTTTAATACTCATATTAAATCGATCAGTGATTTCCAGGTAAGGCTTTCATGGATGATATTGCTTCCGAATGTTCTAACTCCATCCCCAAAGTAATAGGTTTTAAAATGGCCTCTTTGAATATTACTAGTGTCCCTGCTCATATTTTTAATAGGTTTTAAAATGGCCTCTTTGAATATTACTAGTGTCCCTGCTCATATATATTGATGAATTGAGAATTTGGATTGGTTGTGGAGTACTATGTTTATATTTACGCGAAACCATTGGTTATAAAAATCGATCTGATCTAATTACCAATGGCATCGAAGCACTGTGCATAGAACTTTTGGAACCTTACAGTAAACCAGTTGCTATATTAGCATGCTACAGACCCCCCCGACTGTGATGCAGATATCTTTAACGTTTACGAAACTATATTGACTAACTTTGACGCCGAAGGAAAAGAGGTTTATGTTTTGGCCGGCGATCTTAACTGCAACACTTTAGCAGAAAATGTCACTTACCCTACACGCCTCTTGGAATCAATTAGTGAGTTATATCAATTTACACAATTAATCTCAGAGACAACACGAATAACCGATTACAGTAAAAGTTTAATTGACGTTATCTTTACAAATACTCCTAATCGAGTAGTACAAAGTGGAGTTATTCATATAGGCATCAGTGACCACAGTCTGATCTAATATGTCATACGTAAGATAGCTATCCCAGCTAAAACTAAACATAGGGTTGTCACATCAAGAAGTTTCAAATATTTCAATGCAAATAACTTCCATAGTGATTTAGAACTAGTCCAATGGGTAAAGCTATAAAGTATAGACAACCGCGATAAAATGTGGGAAATATGGGAAGACATGTTTTGTAATCCATTGCTGACCTCCATGAACAACTAAACGAGTAAGAAACAAAAAGTCGCCATTGGTAGATTCAAACGTAAGGAATCTAATAATTGAAAGGGACAGGCTTAAGCATATTGCTGTTAAGTCTAATATCAAAGAAGATTGGACAAAATATAAAACATGCAAAAATATTACTAACAAAGAAATACGAAAAGCGAAAGCCTTGTACTATAAGAATCATATTAGTACCAATTCAAGAAATCCCAGGGAAGTCTGGAACACAATAAATCAAGTGTTGTTACGTAATACAAAAACTAAATCGAATATTGACACCATGCATTCAGACGGAAAATTCTACCTTTACAGATGCTAAAGATATCTCGGAAATATTTAATAATTGGCACTAAACTAGCATCTGGTATCCCACAAGGACCTACGACCTACGGTGACTATATTAACAAGTCCTTGCCTAGTTAGTTAAACCGAATAACACCGACAACAATCTTAGATCTTCTAAAATCCATGTCTGCAAAACAAATTAACAAGCTTAGATAATCTGACATGCCGTTTAGTGATTAAAGAGGTCTGTTGACACTGGAATTTTTCCAGAGGGTTTGAAACTCGCAAAAGTCACTCCCATCTATAAAGCAAAGGGCAACATAAATAACTATCGTCCAATATCTGTTCTATCCTCTATAGCCAAAGTTTTTGAAAGGATAGCTTACAATCAATTGTACATTTATCAAATCAATCTTTTGTCTAAATTCCATTCTGGCTTTAGACCTTTCCACTCAACAACTACTGCTTTACTGGATGCTACTAATGAATGGTTATCAAATATGGACAAAGGTTTACTAAATTCTGTGGCTTTTTTAGAGTTTTCAAAAGCCTTCGACACAGTTGACCATACGACTCTGTTACAAAACAATATCCCTTTATGGTGTAACAGAGAAATCACTTAAATGGTTAAAATCTTATTTGACAAATCGTCAACAAAGATGTTACGTTAATGGAGAATTACCATCACTTAAATATTTGGTATTCTCCAAAGGTCTGTTCTTGGTCCCTTGTTATGTTTGAAGTATATCAATGACTTACCAAACAGCTTCAGTTCTCAATTCCTAGAATGTACGCTGACGATACTAATATTACATACTTCAGGTAAATCATTGTCAGAAATAGCAAAATCAGCAAACTCCGATCTGTCAAATATAAAGAATTGGCTTTTAGCCAATAAACTAAATTTAAATGTTACAAAGACAAAACAAATTTATATTCGATCTGATCATAATCTTAGAAAAAATAGCAATAACCTTGTTTGGTTATGATGCCGGCTGCTCGATTTTGTAGCTTTTGAAGCCTTTCAGCTGATGTGGCTGGTAAGTTATCCCAAACCACATCACAATAATCGAACCAAGGTTGTATCAATGAATAGTAGATTGTGATTGCCGTTTCTTTTGGGATAAAATCGCTAATTTGCCTTAGTCCCCCGATACCTGAAGATAGATTTGTACAGATATAATCAGTGTGAGCAGCCCACGATAAACGTTCGTCAACAAGGACTCCAAGAGTTTTACTAGTAGAAACTTTTTCAATTGGATTATTGTTTAATATATAAATGTTGAAATTATGATATCAGATCCAATGACATCCGTAGCAGCCTCGACTGAGACAATCTTGTCGTAAGACGTTTAAAGCACAAAGCTATCACGATGTTTAAAATTCAGAATAATAATGGCCCTTCGTGCTTGAGAGAACTTTTCAGATCAAATAACTGAACAACATACAATCTTCGTAATGGTGAAAAATAGTTATCCTTACCGAAACCTCTGAAAAGAGCTTTCGCATATGATGGTGCTAAACTCTGGTATGGATCACCACATTACATGAGACATAAACAAGCTTGTCGTCCTTTAAACGGGAGCTGTCATCCATTGAGCCTTAATTGGTTTTCTATATTTTAACTATCTATTGTATCTATTTATCTATACATATAGTTTTTAAGTAATTATCTATTTATCTATATTATATTATCAAGACTGTATTGTAGACTTGAAAAGCAATATACTGTATATTAATGTAATTCCGAGTTTAAATAGAGTTTCACTCACTCACTTTCTTTCTCTCTCTCTTCTCTCCCTCTTCTCTCTCTCTCTCTCTCTCTTTCCTTATTTTTCTTTTTTTCTTTTTCTTTCTTTCTTTTTCTTTCTTTCTTCATACCAGCCGGTACCAACAATCCGTTACGATTGTAAACTGCACGGCAGCACATTGCGCCACAATAGCAGTCCGTATCACAAAAATAACCTTGTGAAGTTCATTTGAATATATCCATATATATAGAATTTGCGCTATATATAAATCGGAATACCTTTACCTTTTTAAAATCATGCATATTATGATATGCATGTATAGAATTACACTCAATGTCTAGAGGCACTATCATATCAGTTTGCGTCCTTAGTGTTCCATAGTTTCCACGGATAGATCAGATTTCGTACGAAGTGCCGTGACATTGAAATGGTTTCCCATTGTTTTTGTCTGCAGGATTATGCTCGGAAAATAGAGAATAATGCTTTTTGACGTCACCCTTGAAAACGGACTATTATGGTCGAAATTATGCTTGAGTGCAGATATGGTTCATCCACCAATCCGCAAAGAAAAGAAACTAATAGAACAATTCATTAAAAATGAACGGAACGTTTAATGTGATATTTATACACCAATGCGGTATTGACTGCTGTCTTTGAATTCCGCACAAATTACATCTTATCTATTACATCTGTTTTTAGAAGACACTTGGTACACTTTAATTTTCTATAAATCTTTTATTGAGTAGATGCAAAAGTCACTATTAAAACTATATGCAAAATACCACTATTATGCCGGCATAATTCTCGATTCCCAAACCGTAGTATTATGCTCGAAATCTTGCCGGCAAATCTAGCTAGCTTAGCCTGCACTATTGCCTGTTGTACACTGAGTTATACCATGGTAGCCTCTGATTCTTTTGTTCTGCGAGGCACATTTAAACCACTAATTTTCCCTGATGGCAGGGATATTTAGAAATATGTATTGTTTCGAAATTTCCCGCCGGAAAATTTCTCTCTCGAAATTTCCCGCCGGGAAATTTTGAGACAATGCATATTTCTAAATTTCCCCTGCATGCGTAATGAGGGACAATTAGAAGAGAATGCAGGCTGGAAGTGAGAAGGTCAAAAGCATCAACTCCTGCTCCCCTCTGGCACAACTAGCCCTCGCTCCCGGATGAAAAGTACTGAATCCAAACTGACCTGTCTTCATCATAACCTTCAACGTAATCCATGTGGGATCACGTATTGCAATCTGCATATTATTCTATTAATTTCTCAAACCCGCTTCTTCCATGTGGGATACTTAAAACCATAAACGTGACGTAATTAAAATCCATTCATGCTCTTTGAATATTTAGTCAACCGCATAATTACATTGTATTTTAGTGTTATTCTTCTCAAAAACAACACGCTTTTCCCCAGGGGAAGCCAGGGTCGTTTAATCAATGGCGCTCAGTCAAGCATTAAACAAAACGTTTTCGAAAGCAACTCGACTGCGACGTCTTTAGTTTCGGCAGAGAAAACTAAACTTCTCAGAGATTTGTTCCGTTCCTCGGCGATCATGGTATAACAAACTTATAAGCGGCCTCAGGACTTTTACAAATCTTCCCTCGGCTCTCGGGGCAATTTAAATCACTAATACCCCTCATGCCATGGTATAACCTATAATTATTTCATACTTGACACGGTTTTCTTTGTTCTTAATGAGGCTCTATTTTCCATACATACCCCCATACAAAGTTCCCGGGATGTATCTGGATACATCCCGGGAACTTTTCTCATACATCCCTTGCATTTATAATGAGCAATTCAATTCACCAAATATTGTGAAAACCTCGTCAAGTATGAAATAAGACACTTACATACCTCGAACGTCTGCAATAAGCCATATACACCCCTCGGGCCTACGGCCCACGGGATGTATATGGCTTATTGCCGACGTTCGAGGTATGTAACTCTTCCTTAATATTTTTGTTTTTCTCGTACATGTATGTATATTAAAGAAGTTGACTTTTTACCGTATAAACACTACTTATTCATGTAACACACGTTGACAATTTAGTCTGCTGTTCTGTTATACTGCAGGTATATGTTGCAGTTGAACCATTCAGTTCAATTTGACCATGAGTCAAAACAAACTAGTTCAATTTGACCATCCATCATATTCAACTAGTTCAATATTTATTTCACCCGGTCAAACCAACCTGATTCTAAAAAAAACTGATTCTAAAATTATGTTTAACAATTCTATAAACGTTTTGGCTTGGGCTGCCTGTGCTTCAACCGAGTGGCCTAGAACCAAGTCTATACCCATATTTGGTAACAGTTGCACATTTCAAATAGCAAGAGGCCATTTTGTTGCCGCTGGAGTTTAAACAACTGCTCCAAGTGAGAGGCAGTTTCAGTTCTGGAGAGAGATGAATTCCTGAAGAAATCTGTGCAGTACTAGGTGAGCGGAAGTTTATGCTATCTATAGCCTATAATAGGGGATAATAGTTGGAGCCATGTAGTTAGTGTACTCCAAGATATATTTGAAGAAACCATTTATGAAAGCTTCAAGAGGTCAAGTGTAGTTTTACCCTGGTTCCAGAGGGGCTCAGCTCGGGTACGAATATACTGTAATGTGCCACGATCGAAAGAGTTTTGATTCCCCGAAGTTCTGTTTTGCGTGACGACCGTTCGCGACTGCGACTGCGGCTTGATTTCAGTTGGTCTCGCTTCGCTCGCCCCGACGATTTCGAGCCTCTGGTATCCAGGGTAGTGTAGTTTATGATTGCAACTGAAATTTCTTCAAGAGTTGAGATGGACTTCATTGAGAGTCACTGTACTAGTAATAATTAATTCAAACATTTTACCTTTTTGGAACAACAAAACTCGCATGATCATGTCCCGAGTCTTGTTAATCCCTTTTCGAATTTTATCATTCTAAAATGTTTGATATGCTTCTCAATATACCCTATTCAACACAATCACCCACAAAACCGTCATTTTTGGTAGAAAAAGAAGTGGGATGTAGAAAAATATTTGTTAGTTTCTGGTTGGCAAACCGCACGGGACTTTATACACCACAGTACTCATCTAAAATCGTAATTCTTATTGTGGTTTAAAATTGTTTTTACAGGCTTTGGATTAAAGGTGAAGGACCAAAGTTTTTAACCCTTTCAGCCCCAAAAGTGACATCCAAATTCTTTTTTCTATACATTTGGATACATTTGGATCAACAACAAATACTCCTTATCTGCCTGCTTCCCTTTGATCACCCTTGGGGCTATTAAGGGTTAATTCTTGATATCATCACTAACAATGAATGCTAATCAGGGAAAAGTTGACTGCCAAGTAGTGAGTGAAGATCAGAATCATTTGTTATTAAAACTGTATACATGTAGTTTGTAAAACCGTCCTATACATGTAGCTACATGTATATGACGTAATAAACTAAAAGTTAAAAAGTTCGAATGGCATGGAACATTCATTATTAACTCTCACTGTTACTTTCTGCCTAAACCTACACGTAAGCTAGGTTTTAAAGGGGCTACACGTGTGTTAAGGTTATCGTATACCTTCAGGGTACTGTTCCGGATAAAATTAAGTAGCGTCTCGAATATTCGTCATATTTAGATAAATTATACCTCATTTTAAAGCATATAAAATTGGCTACAACGATATAGACCCATTCGAAAAATGGCGTCCAATTTAAAAAGCTATTGTCCTGGTAACGTGAACACGAGGCTAGTCAGTACACACAAAAGCTTTTGAACGTGTAAGCGAGGCTAGTCAGTACTAAACAATAGTTAATTAAATTGGACGCCATTTTTCGAATGGGTCTATACCTAAGGTTTATAATTTTGATAAAAGTGCGATTTTTAAATAAACTTCTTTTCCGAACAAGCGAGTTGGTTTCCGAGAGTTCCAACTCTATGGCAATTTAATGGATTTAAGATCTGTTTGCTTTTCTGGACTCCCACAAACCTTGTTTACGAAACTGTGTCAGCGATTGTGGAAATTCAAATCCAAGTATAGATGCGGGAATCACTCACAGCGCCTTTCTTTTTAAAATTTAAAAAATCGGCGACACAGTTTTTAGCTGATGTAATTGCGAACAATCTGTGAAAATTTGAATTAATTCGCACATTCGCGTTGAGTTGGAGCTTTTTTCAAAATATGTTTAGAACGAAAATAGAAAGTCAAGAAAACGCTCTGAAAAGTTTTAGCCGGCCGGCGACACTGATTCTGGTGCCCCGCCTCTTTCACAGCAATCAAACACCTTCTATAAAAAGCAGCCACTGATGTTCAATCGGTGACTGGGAAATGTCACAGTCAAAATTTCTCAGCGGCATGAAAGCAACACAATCAAAGGTCTTCGCTTCGCGCTCAGTTGAGTTAGTTTCGCGTTTTCAATCACTCTTCATTATGGGCAAAACCAAGAATAAATCGGCAATTGCAACGGCAAAGGATAAACCAGCTAAAGACAAGAAGAAGGCAAAACCAAAGTAGACCAAACGGACGCGGAAGACGCGAAAGAAAAGCACGAGGACAGATAAATTACCCGAAGAATCAGCCCGTGAATAGATGCTCCGGAAAATGTCAGAGATTGGGCATGTTATTGTAGAAATACTAAAGAGGAATCAAGCGGCCTAATGTACAACAAAATAGTTTAGCCAGTGGTAATAAGAATATATAATTTCAAACATTTCTTTGCTTTTTTCCTCTTTCTTGAACTCCAATAAGGAACAGATACTTGTTTTGAAGAAGACGGCTAAACTGCAGAATACCCCGCAACTCTTGACGTCTTACGCGTAGCCGGTTAAAATCTGTGCTACGCGTGCTACGCGTCGAATGGAAGAGGTGGACTGAGGCTGAGTTGTATGTCTTAATATATTCTTTATACTTTGCTACGCCTGCTACGCGTCGAATGGAAGAGGTGAACTGAGGCCGAGTCTCACACCGGTGAAGCTGAGTCTTAATGAATTCTTAATAGAACGAAGCTGTGCTACGCGTGCTACGCGTCGAATGTGACCAATTTTTTTCTTTTGGATGCTTAACACTCCAAACTTTGTTTTTACGTTAAAAAATTTTTTTGGAAAAATTCGTCTCTGAAGATATACGATAACCTAAGGTGTTACTCCTGTATATACAGTAGTCATTCTCTTTACATACAATTTGTTTGTCATTTTTGCTTTCATTTTAACCACTCCACATACATCTACAGTATGTGCAAGGTTCCTCAGTTCATTTCAAAATCGCTGAAAATAACTGTGCATTCCAAGTACATTCAGTGGTTTTTAGATTTTCTCCAACATCTAATATTTTTCACAAAAAAGGAGATCATTACAAATGCCTCTCATGACCACCATGACACAACTAACCTTTTAGTATACATATTGTCATAAGAAATCTGTATTTATGCAGGTATTATAAATTGATCAGTTTTAATTTATTTTTGACAACAATTTGAATCAAAATTACAGAGTTGAGACTTAATTAATATGTAACAAAAACTGCATCTCATGGAAAATGTAGGAATTCCATCACCTTAACTGGACTTCAGTGACTTCTGAGATGAAATTTGAGCTTTTGAATCTGACTAGATAGATTCTTAAAACTGTTCCGTGAGATCTTTCGTCCTTGCCTGGGGTTTGCGGGTGGACTAGGCTGAACTCTTTATGATCCTTGCATTCAAAGATTCGCAAACACATTTAGCTACCCCTTTGAATTCTGAACCCTGGTCACTTTGTAAAATTTTGGGGGGACCATGCTCGTTGTAAATATCTAGGAGGTGGCTAGCGATTTACAAAGTGCCTACCTTTTTCTTTTTCTCATCTTGTACATAATTATGTCATTGTCATCTCCTCCTCTTATGATCACCGGCAAAAAGCATAAAAATATGCAGAAGAAAGCAATCGAATAACACGTGCTGCCACCCATGGCGAAATAGTTTTCCCATGGAATTCGAACCTCCCAGCTACAAATATCCAGCAGGATAGCAACGTGTCTCATGAATAGGTAAACGCACGCTCATTGGCCAGAAGAAAAAGGTCATAATACATTGATTTCTCTCTCACTGCCTGTAGACTGAGCTAGCACAAAAAAACTTTGTGTCTCTATTTTGCGATTTGTAACTTTACATGACCGCTGGTCTGATCATCAAATGTGCTTACGTGATAACAATTCCTACTATAGGAAAGTAGTTTTCTTAGTCATGATTGTCGCTTTCTGCTGCTGGTTACAATTCCAGGCGAACCAGTCGAACGATTAGGAATTCGGCAAAAGAAAAGCAAGAAGGCAGTACAAAAATGGCTAGTAACTATCGTGAATTGGTATGGCTGGTGTGCTGTTTATTCTCAGTGAGATAGGGGCGATTTTTGCTACTGTCACTTGATCGATGATGTCACATGGTTTGATTGACAAGGGTTGTTTGTTGGGCAATCCCTTTATGTAGGACGACACAAATTTTTACCAAAAATACAATAGAATACAACACAATACAATTCAATACAACAATAGAACACAACACAATACAATACAATTTGGTAGCAATTCGTGTCGTCCTACATGAAGGGATGGCCGTTTGTTGTCTGCTAGTGACTATCATGAATAGGCCTTTTGCAACAGACAGTCACATGACTTGTTGGCCCATAGTAGCGCCATACTGGGTTGCAAGCTAACCAGCTCTCCCTTGACAACCAACAGAGATTGACTGAGCCGTGGTATCATAGCTGGACTTCGAAGCGTTTTTTCGTCTTACTTACTAAATTCATCTCGAAATTAGTCTTATACAGAACAAAACTAAAGGTTTTTCTTTACTTTTGATCCGGTATTTTGTCAAATATGCTGCGCAAAATAGAGTTTGGATTCTATAATCTAACCAATATGGGGATAAATACTGTTTACTCTAGGCGCTCGTTCATGTACTTAAAAAAAATCCTGTGTTTAACTTTAATTAACTAAAGGCTATATTTAAGCTACGAAAATATTCATAAATGTTGTATTATTTAAAATTAAATGTTCGTTTCCTTTGCCTTAACTTAGGGAGCACGTCCAAATATCGGGCGGAAATCCGATTATCGGAATCGGATCCGATGCCCTTTCCGATACTTGAGCATCGGGAAAATGTAGAGGTACTTTCAAGTCTTGTTCGATTCCGATAGCAAATATTCCGATCCGATCCGATCGGATATTACAGTGACTTGTTCGGAACTCACATCGATCTGTCCGATTTCCAAGTATGCTCTATTAAATTTTTGTAAACATGATTTACGCCAGCACCCGAGTTGAACTCAGTGGAGCCGAACTAAATTGTTGTGCTGCTCAGGCACCGATCCCACGCTTCGGAAAACAACAAACAGACCCCAAGACAGACATGAAGAACTACATTTTTATTGGACCCGATATAGCAACGGACATTGCATTGCATTTCTTTCACCAGGATTAACGCGTGAGAAATTCAAATTCATGACAAACAGTTTTACAAAGCACAGTAAGATGGTTTTGATAAATACCCTGCATACCAGAGGCGTCAAAAAGTCAAGATTCTTATAATTAAAAGTCCCCGTCAATCTCATTTCTGACACAAATGCCGCGGGGGCGCAATTAATTCCCATTTACGCGAAACTGACTGATCTGATCCGATGCATTAAAGATCTTTTAATTCAAAAGGAATTGCACTTTCCCAGTAGAAGTTTTCCGGTAAGAGTATAGAAGTTTTTGCACGTCTTTCAATATTCTTTGACGAACGTTGCTTCAAAACTCTGTTGATGTTCTGTAAAAAATCAGAACTGACACGTTCACGCCTGACTGATTGCACATGGAAATTCCAAGAAGAGTTGAGATTTTTATACGCAAACATTATAGTGCAGGTGTATGTAGGGTCTTTCTATGAATGATTTGGAGTCGAAAATGGTTAGGTTTTTTTATTATTTCAGGGTTGGATTTTTAGAAGGTTTGTATGAAAATTTGAGAAAATGAATTATTAATGATCCAAGTTGCGGGGTATTCTATAATTGCTCCTCGAAAGAGTTCACTAAGTTGTGTTTAGCGGCCGCCATGTTTGCCATGCCTGAGATTCGAGGTGAGTTCGTTTGAGCGTCCAAACTCTATTTTGCGCAGCATATTTGACAAAATACCGGATCAAAAGTAAAGAAAAACCTTTACTTTTGTTCTGTATAAGACTTATTTCGAGATGAATTTAGTAAGTAAGACGAAAAAACGCTTCGAAGTCCAGCTATGATACCACGGCTCAGTCAATCTCTGTTGGTTGTCAAGGGAGAGCTGATTAGCTTGCAACCCAGTATGGCGTTACTACATGTATGGGCCAACAAGTCACGTGACTGTCTGTTGCAAAAGGCCTATTGGTATGACTTTTTGCTGTTTATCCCCAATGAGATATGGACGATTTTTGCTACAGTCACGTGATCGATGACGTCACATGGTTTGATTGACAAGGGTTGAGTGTTGTCTGCTAGTGACTATCGTGACTTGTTCTGGCTGTTTTGCTGTTTAT
This sequence comes from Actinernus sp. WN-2022, assembly GCA_030867875.1. Lineage (NCBI taxonomy): Eukaryota > Metazoa > Cnidaria > Anthozoa > Actiniaria > Actinernidae > Actinernus > Actinernus sp. WN-2022. The sequence goes on along the minus strand of JAOWCC010000655.1, from coordinate 12,503,066 downwards.
CCCCAGTGAGATATGGGCGATTTTCACTACGGTCACGTGATCGATGACGTCACATGGTTTGATTGACAAAGGTTGAGTGTTGTCTGCTAGTGACTATCGTGACTTGTTCTGGCTGTTTTGCTGTTTATCCCCAGTGAGATATGGGCGATTTTCGCTACGGTCACGTGATCGATGACGTCACATGGTTTGATTGACAAGGGTTGAGTGTTGTCTGCTAGTGACTATCGTGACTTGTTCTGGCTGTTTTGTTGTTTATCCCCAGTGAGATATGGGCGATTTTCGCTACGGTCACGTGATCGATGACGTCACGTGGTTTGATTGACAAGGGTTGTTTGTTGTCTGCAGTAAACATTCTTACTTTTGAGCTTTATTTCTTTTAGCAAGAAGTTTAGCAAAAAAAATGTCCAAAATCCTTAAGTCCATTCCCAGTTTTATTGCGGGATAATTTCGGGTACTGATTGGGGATCATTTCGGGTTAGGGATCATTTCAGGTTCGGGATCATTTCGGGTTTGGTACATTGATAATTTTATTGCAATTAATCAACTAAAAGGAAATAAAGCGCCTGGTGCTGATAATATATTAAATGAACTTATAAATATAGGAAAAGAAGATATGAAAAGTCACATTAGTTTTATTCTCAATCAATAAAATCCTAAATACAGGACAATACCCTTTGTTATGAAATCTTGGTCTGATCATTCCAATACATAAAAAAAGATGACCCCTCAAAGGCTGAAAACTATAGGGGAATAACATTACTATCAGCATTAGGCAAAGTGCTCACATCATCATAATTACTTGGTTGAAAAAGGGATATAAAACCAGAACGAGGTGGTTTTAGAAAAAAATCACAGTACAGCTAATAGTATTTTCATCCTCAAAACTCTCATTGATAAAATATGTAAAATCCAAACCAAAGAAGAAAAACTTAATTTTTTCTTGTTTCATAGACTTCAAGAAAGCCTTTGATCGAATACCAAGACAAAAACTATTTGAAAAACTTAAGAATACAGGAGTAAATGGAAAATTTCTCACATTACTGATATCAATGTACTCAAATAATAAATCAGTAGTCAAAATAGACTAGTCAATAACACCAACCTTTACTTGTCACACAGGAGTAAAACAGGGATGTACAGTATGTTATCACCTACTCTGTTTAATCTTTATCTTAATGATCTACAATGTACCTGATGAACTGAATTTGGTTAACACAAACAACATACAGCTAAATGATAAACCCCTAAGCTGCCTCCTATACGCGGACGATTTAGTAATTTTCTCTAAAACAGCAAAAGGTCTACAAACATAGCTGAATAAGCTAAGTTCATTTTGCGAAGAATCAGATCTAAAGGTCAACTTTGACAAAACAAAGATAGTTACATGTATCATTAACAACAATGGCAAAAATATGAACAATTACATATTTTATTATGATAATATTAAACTCCAAAATGTTAAGTCATATACCGGTAAATACTTAGGTCTACAACTAAGCGCCTTTGGGAACTTTACACTTGCTAAACAAGAATTGAAAAAGGTTGCCCTAAAAGCACTTTACAAATTAAGGAAAGAAATGGGTGTATATACTTCAGAAAAGACCTTAAGTTAACCATCAAACTAATGTATTTGACGCCCTGATAAGTCCAATTCTACTATATGGTAGCGAATTATGGGGAGTGGATATAAAAGGGCCATTAGAAAAAAGATCAGATTGAAGCTGTGCATATTGAATTCTGTAAATGGCTCCTAGGGGTCAACAAAACTTCAAGTATTCAGGGCTCGAAATTAAGGGGGAAAAGGAGGCGTAATTTTACGCCCAGCTTAAAAAAATTAGGCGTAATTCTCCAAAATTTAGGCGTAAATGTCAAAGTTTGACAGCTCTGGCTATCTATAGGTCCGTTTTGTCATGCAAAACAACTTGTTTCGCACGGGAAAATAGTTTACATTACAGGAGCTGTCAAACTTTGACATTTTGCAGTTAAAAGTTCAGACTTCACACGCCAAACGTTGCCGCGTACATGTAATTAGTAAACTATGCATTTCAAACTTGAAACAACAGACAAAAAAGTTTCAAATCGTTTTAGAGATTTGGAAATAAGACTGGTCTTCCAATAATTTTTACCTTTGTAAGAGGATCTATCTAGGCGTAAAATTACGCCTAAGTGGAAAACGTTAGGCGTAAAACGAAAAAATATTGGCGTATTTACGCCCGTATCGGGCGCAATTTCGAGCCCTGGTATTAAATAATGCATGCACGGCAGTATTAGGGAGATATCTGTTACGAATGCAAGGAAAATGTAGGAGCATTAAATTCTGGCTTAAATTAAGTGACTCTGATATAGATCAACTATCCTGCAATGCATACAAAGATATAAAGAATAAGGACAACAAAGAATGCTGGAGCCACAAAATCAAAACCTTGCTACATGTACATGTACATCAGATAGGATTAGGAGAACTGTGGATTAATAGGCAGAACAATGTACATTACATTAGCACAACCACCGAAAACATTATCCGACAGAGGCTAAGAGACATTGAACTACAAACATGGTCAAGTGACATAACTGAATAATGATTCAAGAAAAGATCCCCAACAAAAGAACAAATTAAGGACATACCGAACATTTAAAACCAGCTACAACTATGAAGTTTACTTGAGTCAGGTCACCAACACTAGCACTTACAAAATTAAGAATAAGTAACCACAAATTAGAAATAGAAACTGGGTGGTACACAAAACCATATTATAAAAAACTTGAAGAAAGAATATGCCAAATATGCAAAAAGGCATAGAGGATGAGATACATTTCTTGATAAAATGTTCTCTATACCATGAAAAAAGGAATATTCTTTTCTCCAGTATAGAAAAGCAAACTAAAAATAAGATGAAATGAATGACTGACAATGATATATTTTTATTTCTTATTAACCCTCCAATCAAACAACCAGCTACATGTATACACTGGTCAGAAAGAAATAGCAAAATACATATTTGAATATATGCTATATAGAAATAGCGTCAAAGTCCAGGCCAAGATAAGATAGCACCACACCATGTGTATAAATACAAAAACAACACTTTAAACTCCGAGGTAATTATTGTCAGTAATTATTATTCAATTAATTTAAGGTTATTTGGACGTTAGTCTATATTCATTGTATTCTCTCTGTAAGACTCCAAATAAAAAATGTCTATGTCTGTCTATCATCCTAGAGGGGAAAAATTGAAATGTGTTGCAACTTCTTTCAAAGCTAAACATAGGCTGTAAACCACTTGTTTACCTGAAATTATCTCTCATTCTCCCGAAATTTTTGGTAATGACATTTCTTGCATTTTGGGACCACTTTGAAGCATGACCCACCCCTGATCCTAACCCTAACCCCCCCCCCCCCCCATACTTTATGACCAGTCCCTAATAACTTTGGTCACTCAATTGAAAACTAGTCTGCTGGCACACAATTTTTTGTATTGCATTGCACTGTGCTAGCTATTATGCGGGTATCAGCGGCCATCCCGAGGGGGCGGCCCCCGGGCACCCAGGGGCATTTGTCACAGCAGCCATGAGAAATACATGCTAAAACCCCTCGGGTGGGGCAGAATATTGTGACAAAAACCCCCACCCCTGGGGCAACCTGGGCAACATATTATAAGTATTAGAAGCTAAACGTTTTAGAAGTGTCAAAAATATTAATAGTTTTATACAAATATTATCCTTTATTTCTTTGTTCTGTCTTCCGACAGTGGATGGCTTAATTTAATCTCTTAATTTGAATGATAATGATATGACTTACAATGTACCTCAAGGACAAAGAAATCGAAGAACGTCGATCGATCGAGCGAGTCCTGTGGCGAAAACAGCTGAACGTTGAGACAGCTGATTACGGGGTATTTTGACGAAAACACAAAAGCGCTCTAATGCCATCGCCAGAAATTCGAGACATTGAGGCCTGATAGTATATAGATGGTAGACATAGCATGTATGTTACATTGGGACACTATAACGCAGGATACATAAAGTACCAACCCGTAATTGGGTAACACCGCTCACCAAAATTTTATTGCAGACTCGTCTCTTTTGGTCCGTTTAGGACCTACTTTCCAAAAGGACAAATTAGCTTGAATAACTGCTGGCTGTTTAAACAAACACACTGCAGTTTCTAGTGTACAGAACAAGGTTTCCAAAGCTGCCATGTTTGTTGGATTTGGTCACTTGTGGTCAGAATTATGGCAGTCTCAAGACGAGCAATATTACGGTTTTAGCGTGCAAATATGGAGTCTGAGGTTTCTTGTCGAAAAGCTGAATTTACAAGAAGGAAAAGGAATCACCGAAAATGAACTTTGGGACATCAGAAGGGAAGAATACGGTAGGTCCGCGGTCCCAAAGTGCTGAATAATAATTACTGCTAAATTATTCAAGCTGACTGCGGACCGCGGTGGCAGTGTTTCTGATACTTAGTTGGAGTGGACGGGTATTCTATACTTTAGCCTTTAGATTTGCAGCAGATACATTTTATAAACTCTTATCTGCATGTTTTTACTGGAAATCTTTAATGTCCACTGTAAATAAATCGGGAACTTTTATGCTTCCTCTAAAATCAAAGAAAGGGATCACCAAAGTTTACTACTTAGCTTTGAATTGCTTTGAATTGAATTGATAATATCTGTAGAAATAATGCCTCGATCGCACATTTTTACGATTGTACCGTATTTCATGAGAAATAAGGAAAATGTTTAGGATCCCATACATTTTTCTGTAAATTTTCACGACCCATTTCACACAGTGAACAGGGGTCAATATATATTGCGCAATAACCATGTCTCGAATTTCTGGCGATGGTCCCGCGTGTGGGGCATGTTTTTGCTACAAATCCCCTGGGTTGCCCGGGGGCTGCCCCCTAGGGATGGCTGCTGATACCCGCATTACATGTACATGTATATACTGCATTGTATTGCCTAGTTTCAGCATTGCCTGTCAAGTGTCTAAAAGGCAAGTATAATAAGTATTTGACTCAACTTTGGTATTTTTCTCATTTTTATTCCAGTGCATGAAGGAGCATGGAGTCCATAATTTTGTCTTTTCATCATCTGCAACAGTCTATGGAGTGCCACAATTTCTTCCACTAACAGAGGAACCAACCCTTATGGCAAGACAAAGTCTACTTTATTGAAGAAATGTTCAAAGACTTGTGTTATGCTGAGAAGGTTGGCATTTAGGCATGGTTCGACATTTTGTGACTACTGTAATCGAAGCCACTTAGACAATGAGAACCAATCACATTGCAGAACGAAAACAAAGCATCCCAACTTACGGTTACTTGAGCCAATCAGTATCGAGTACAAGACAATAGCAATTCAACTTGCTCAAGCTTCAATCCGGTAAAAGGCGAATTTGTGGACTAAAATGTAGTCCTGAAGTCAGTCATTTGAATAAAGAAAATCTCATGGGTACATGTATACTAGGATTTGTATTTTGAAATGCTTTATTTCATATTGCAATGTGTTTAGTTCTTGTTGTCTAAGTGGCCCTGGTACAGTATAGTCACTGTAGTTGTAATGTGTTTAATTGTCATTGTCTAAGTGGTCCTGCTTACAGTAGCCACACTGCAAAGGGGCTATATATGTCATAGTGTTATGCATCTTTATCTTTAATCATGCAGACATAATTGAATATGGAGTCAATGTTCGATTGGTGGTGGTTAGCTATAGGTGAGAGCAGTTTTCACTTGAGTGTGGAAAATGTTTTGGTTTTGGTTTTGCATTTACTAAGCTATCCTATAGGCTGAGAAAATCAATCAACCAAGTAAAACCAAACACACTTTGGTTTTGGTTTTACTGTGGTTTGCAATTGGCTCACAGGTAAGCCTTTTCCATGCTACTGGTAATACTACATGTACATGTAGCTCCTGTGATTGGCTGGCTGTGTGTAATTTGCATTTGGTTTTACATCACAGTTACAGTTTCCTCCCTTAATGCTTGATTGAAATGATGTGCAATATTTTCCTTGAAGACTATATCTAAACAGTTAGTAATTTTTGTATATTTGCTTTGATTTTAACTATCCCACATATGCACAAGACTTTTGGATGGAAATGCTTTGCTGGGACCTACATGTAGGACCCCTGCCACATAATGGCTGAGTGGATCTTTGAGACCTACCCCTTCTCAGACCTAATAAATCTAATTTTCTTACCCCATCTCAGACTAAAGGGTTAAATTTCGGTTAAATAAACGTCCATTAGCAAATTGCAAGAATAACAGGAATAACAGGAGCTTGTTTAAACAGAAGCTGACATACATTGTACATGTATATCACTCTCAGCTTCACATTTATATTATCAGTTCTGGTGGAGCACAGCCTTTTTATGAGATAATTATGCTTTCTGCAGTAAGTACCAGGCGAACATAAGAGAAGCAAATGCCAAAACATTGCATTCAAAAAGCAAACAGAACAAGTTAGCCCTATCTCAAACTTTGAGCCCCTGTTTATAATTACATGGAGCAGTTTGAGTGGTCAATCCAATCTAAAACCAAATCCTATTGAAGTGTTTTCATGAAGGTACTCAAGCATTTTAAATTTGATCTGACTGCAAACTCAAGTCAAGCAGCTCGACTTTAGGATTGACTTGAAATTTGAAGTCGGTTGGATTGACAAAATTTCAATCCGCTTCATGTAAATACTATAAAGAGAGACTACAGGGCTTAGTCGGTTTGAGTTTTGATTGGATCGACCACTCAATCTGCTTCATGTAAACAGGGACTTAGAGCTGGCTCATCCCCATGTGCCAATTAAATAGTCCACAAGCACATGCATCAAGTGGCACATAACCCTATAGCTTTTATATACATGTAGGAGTATCCACAGCACCTTTAAATCTCAGAGCCAGACTTCATTTCTATAAATGTCACCCCACGTAACTTGAGCACTCATACAATAGACGCTCTAGCCAACACTAGTGCAAGGCAGTGTTCTCTAGACATTTCTCAGTTGCCTGTACCAACACATTATCTATACTCATACAAACTCCATTCTAGCCAACACTATAGTGCAAGGCAGTGTTCTCTAAACATTTCTCAGTTGTCTGTACCAATACATTATCTACATGTATACTCATACGAACTCCGCTCTAGCCAACACTAGTGCAAGGCAGTGTTCTCTAGACATTTCTCAGTTGCCTGTACCAACACATTATCTATACTCATACAAACTCCATTCTAGCCAACACTAGTGCAAGGCACTGTTCTCTAGACATTTCTCAGTTGTCTGTACCAATACATTATCTATACTCATACGAACTCCGCTCTAGCCAACACTAGTGCAAGGCAGTGTTCTCTAGACATTTCTCAGTTGCCTGTACGAACACATTATCTAATACTCATACAAACTCCATTCTAGCCAACACTATAACTATAGTGCAAGGCAGTGTTCTCTAGACATTATTTTCTCAGTTGCCTGTACCAACACATTATCTATACTCATACAAACTCCATTCTAGCCAACGCTATAGTGCAAGGCAGTGTTCTCTATACATTTCCTATACTCATACAAACTCCATTCTAGCCAACACTACTGCAAGGCAGTGTTCTCTAGATATTGCTCAGTAGCCTGTACCAACACATATATACTCATACAAACTCCGCTCCAGCCAACACTAGTGCAAGGCAGTGTTCTCTAGACATTGATCAGTTGCCTGTACCAAGACATTATATATGCCAAACACAAGTAAAGAAAACGCTGGCCATTGGAGCTTCTGAAGAACACTGGCAAGGTTGAATCCTGAATGACTTTCAGAGCTCTTGGTAATAAATTAAGGCAGACATGCTTGGCTACCCAGAGGGGGAGGGTCTTGATATAGTGTGCACGCCCCAGGGTGGGGTTATTTGTAGTTAAAGTAAGGAAGATAGTGCAGTGAGGTGGGGAATTTTGATACTTTTGACCAAAGGTATTGTCCCAAGACTGTGGATTTCAACATTTTTGGGGGCAAAAAATTCAAATCCTCACCCCTTGCCCACAGCCCCTCCCTCGGGCTTGACATTCGTAGGTGCATTAACTCTAATTGAGACCATGCTTTCCTTTTTGTATTTTTATTCCGGACTGGAACGTGGTATCTTTGCAATATTTCAACCCAGTTGGAGCACACACATCAGGCAAAATAGGAGAAGATCCCAAGGTATTTAGAATGACGACGATTAATTCTTACTTCCTTAAATGCAAGAGGAATGATCCAAGCATCAATTGTTTATAATAATTATTTTCCCCTTGGAGTAATAAAAAATGTAAAGGTTTTCATTGATATAGCTTGAGATATCGACTGCTATTATGGGGCAGTGCTGCTGTGCAGTTTACAATCAAGAGTGTTTGTTAGTATCTCCAGAATTCCAGGCTGTTGTGTCAGGAGACAATCCCCTACTATTTCCCGAAATAGCACAACATGAGTTATTTAACGTCCCCCTTATATTGATTAGAAGTAGAGTGTGGGAGGGCCTGTGTTCGAAACCCTGTGGCTGCGTCCTTGGGTAGGGACGTATAAGTTGTTGACCTTGTCTCCTTCCAGAACGTGCTCTACCAACTGAGCTAACTAGTGAACCCGTGACCTCCCGCACTCTAGACCGTGCTCTACCAACTGAGCTAACCAGGGAACCAGTGACCTCCTGCACTCTAGACGGTGTTCTAGGTCAACTGAGCTAACCAGTAAACCCCTCGGAAACTTGTATTTGAACTCCAGAGCCTTCTTTCTTTCGTTAATGCTGACTTCATATATCAACTTAATATTTTCTAACAGGGAATCCACAACAACCTTGTTCCATTCATCACTCAAGTTGCTGTAGGTAAACGAGCACATCTTAGTGTGTTCGGCAAGGACTACGACACGCCTGATGGAACAGGTATGTTTAATGCAATCTTGAGAAATGTTCCCTGGATATTTTAGACTGTACTGCAGCTTGCACACTTTTAGGAAATTTACTGCTATTTAAATACTTGGTCGATAGACATGATTTATTAGAGTTTAGTATTCCAACTTCGTGCAGAGTACAAACTCCAAGCAGGTGATTGGTTAATGACAGTGCTTTATTGGTGACCACAGTTCAGTTGGAATAGAGCAGTTTTCACGTGACTGTCGGAAGTGTTTTGGTTTTGTGTTTACTAAGCTCTCATATTGGCTGAGAAAATAAACCAACCAATCAGATCTACGCAATTAGACAACTTAAGAAATGTCGTGTTCCACCAGTAGACCTGGTCAGCATCTACTGCTCTCTAGTGCGTTCTATTCTAGAATACGCCTGTGTCGTGTTCGCCAACCTTCCTAAATACTTATCACAAGATCTTGAAAGGGTACAGAGGCGCGCTTTAGCAATCATATTCCCTTCCCTGCCATATGCAAGCGCGATGGCTAAGGCTGGGATCACCACCCTAGAGGAGCGCAGGGATATGGCATGCGCCAAGTTTATAAGAAAAATCACTCCTGGAAACCCCCTGTATCCTCTTATACATTCTCGGATCACCGGACAGTCTTCTCACTATAATATGAGACCAAAAGCGCATACCACTATGGCGACAAAAACCGACCGCTTTGGCGGTTTTGTCAGCGCAAAATATGCGTCCAGAGCGCTCATTAACTAGTTCTCGGTTATATCTCATAATATAGATATGTATATCTATTAGTATTATTTATTATATAGTAACTTACTAGGAAGTTGTCTGTTCGTTAGTATATATGTATAGTTGACCTACACTGTAATTCAGCCACTGGCTGCGAGAGTGATTAATAAACGAATTATTATTATATTATTATATTATTATTCCAAAGTAAAACCAAACGCAAATTGGTTTTGCTATTGTTTGTTATTGGCTCACAGGGAAGCCATTTATGAGTTACGTGTGATTACTTGCTCCTATGATTGGCTGGCTGTGTTTGGTCTTTCGACACTCATGTGAAATTCGCTCTATTAAAATGGTTAGAGACTTTATGTTTGTGTTTTATGTACTAGATAAAGAATGAGCGGACGATCTTTATGGGATTTACAAACTCGAGCTGAAAGCGAGAGTTTGTAAATCCCATAAAGATCAGACGTGAATTCTTTATCGCACTTATCAAACGTCTAGATGTAGAGTCATGTTTTCAGTTATTTTGGCGATACGACCTATTTTAATCGAAGCCAAAGTTTATGTAAATCAGGACGAAATCTCTTGTAGAATTAAAGACACCCGATGTTTTATTAATTTCCTTTGTTTTTGCTTCATGAGTTATTAATGAATTTGATAATGATAAATACAGGTGTAAGAAATACTATGAACTAATCGAACTTATAGTTTAGGATAATTATCATATTACGTAACATATTATATCACAATAAGGACGATACGCTATACTCACGTTATTTTCGTTTGTTTATAACTGTAAATTGATACTATTGTAATTCGAGTCGATCAGAACTGTATATAGCTATGTGATTCTTGAATAAACGAGAGAGATCAGAGAACACGAGCGTGAAACGATACGAATTAAGACATGGCGCCCGATGAGGGGCAGGCTTAGTAAGCCACCCATCTTACGATGACCGAAAAAAAGGAAAAGTTGGATCGACTACGAGCAAAACGAGGAGGGCATCGAGGAGTTTGTACAAAACTAGTGAACGAAGCAACGGAGCTGTTGCAATCTGACAACGCCCTTAAGGAAGACCGACACGAGGTCATTTCCAATCAACTAGAGGAAAAGTTAAAATTACTACGTCAAATAGATGAGGAGATTCAGTCTCTGTGTGAGGTGGGCGAAATCGAAGGAGAGATACATGAATCTGCAGCGATAGAGGACAAGATCATAAGTACGAAACGTAAACTCGATAAACTAAATTCACCCGAAAATGGCCACGAGGCAGTTGCAAATACGAGTACGAGCGCGCCGAGTGTTACGACTACGACGCATTCATCATTCACAAGCTCTCCGCGTCTTCCCAAACTTGAGCTTCCCAAATTCAAGGGAAAGGTTACGGAATGGAATACATTTTGGGATTCTTATAACTCTGCGATACATGGAAATGACTCCATTCCGAACATTACGAAGTTCAATTATTTGCAATCGCTACTTGAAGGAAATGCTGCGCGTGCGATACAAGGACTAACTATTACAAGCGCTAATTACGAGTCTGCAATCGAAATTCTCAACGAAAGATTTGGAAGACCGCAGCAAATCATATCCGGACACATGGACGAAATAATGAAGGTTCAAGGGGTGTACAAGTGATCGACCAGGGCCTCTTAGATATGTATATGACAATATCAGTGTGCACGTGAGAGGGCTGGCTTCTATGGGTGTGTAGTCGGAACAGTATGGAAGCCTCTTAATTACTCGGGCTGCCTGTGGCAGCGCCGAGTCTTAAAATGCAAGTCGTTATTATTATTATTATTTTTATTTCATGTCAGACGGCTTCTGCGCATGCGTTAAAGGTCAAATTCCAACCAATCAGATTGCACTGTGCTGGTCACGCAAACAAAGGTTAGATTTCCTCAGGCGCGCTCAGATAAGAAAGCTCAAAGCTCTCAGACGAGGCGAGACAAGGAGATATCAATTTCAAATAGTCATTGTCAGAAATCTATTCCATCGTCGGTGGGCAATTATGCAATACAACCTAAATTTGGGTCAGGTCCATGTTTTACGACAGAATAACCAGAGTCTTTCTACTGGATTCGGAGAGCTCGAGACATTATACAAGTCTGCTAATATGGGGAAAACTGAAACAAAAAATGAACTTTGACGGCAGAAACCCTCATATTTGAGCCAAGCGGAATATTTACATGATCCGCTAAGATTTTTACAAATCTAATTAGTTAAGCAGATGTACGCAGTGTACAACTGAAATGCTGTGCTCGTTTTGTGGTTACGGCTCAGTGGAGCAACTACATGAACAAGAAGCATGAACTGCCAGCAAAGAGAGAGGAATTGATCGGAGACGTTAAATTAATTTCATCTTCAAATTATCTCATGTGGCCCGAGTGAAAGGCCAGATGGGCTCTTTTCTACTTTCAACACACAGTCGCTAAACTGTACGAAATCTCCAAGAATAAATCCCTAATGTCCAAACTAACGGGAAAAACTGAAAGAGGAAATCCTTGTGAGAAATCGACGTACATATGAAGCTATATAAGTTATCATCGACTATATGGGAGTCAAACATCGAGCTGCTATGAAACCGCTTGTGACAGTTTGTTTACGCACTTTCATGACAAACGAACGTTTCTACTTTCGACACAACGGTCGCTAAACTGTACGAAATCTCCAAGGATATATCCCTAATGTCCAAACTAAAGGGAAAAACTGAAAGAGGAAATCATTGTGACCAATCGACATAAATATGAAGCTCCAGAAGTAATTATTGAATACATGAGAACCCATAGAGAAAACCGATAATAATGAACACGGTATTAGTTTCACCGACATTTGTGGCGTAACTGAACTCGCACTACAGCATAGCTTGAAATACTGTACGAAAACTCAAGAAATCTTCCATAGAATGTTCTATTTTTTTTACAGCTGAGAACTGTATTATTTATAAACATAAGAAATAAAACAATGGTGCCATTTGAAGAATTATATCATGTCAAAAGTGCAAACGAAGAAATATATATCTACGGACGCGAGCAGCTCGATCGTTTCACTTTGGTCAAACTCGGACTGTTTACGACTGGAACCTGCAGTTTTATCGGACCTGCAGACTAAATTGTAAACGTGTGGCCGTGTTCAGGCTAGTAAATCTAGCTAGCTAACCACAGGAGGTAGCGAGCTTCTTTAGTCTGAACAGTTTTTCTGCTCTGGTGATTAGCTAGCTAGTGGTCGGTGGAATACTTTGAAGTTCCAAGCTACCTAGCGGGTAGCTTGAATAGAATCTAGCGCGCTAAAAGCCCATCGATGACAGATTTTAGTTATTTTAAGGTTTTGAAATGTACACAAATGTCAAGTCAGTGTTATCATCCGATCTAGCCGACTTCTAGCTCTCGCTACGACCACGTTCACTACTCGCTCCAAGGTAATTTCTCTTACCACGACAACTACCGGGTGTATTGTACGTCAATTGAGCCATCATGGATAACGAGGATCGCCAAACACCAGTCAGTAGCAGTTTTTCGCACAGTTTTAATATTTTGGTTGAAATTTCAATTGAGCACTTTGGCGGTCAATTATTTGCGATTACGAAACACTTGCGCCAAGGGCAGTTATATTTCTATCTTTTAGAGGTCTTTAGAGATAGAAACAAACCAGAAGAGGGAAAAACAAAAAGTAAAACCTACTAAGTTACTAGGTCTGAACAGTACTAATTTATTAACTAGCTGCGAGTTGCTGACAGATATCTCAAGACTCTAGCTAGCTGCACGATAGTAGTCTGAACATACATACACACATGAATAAGTAGTGTTTTCAATAAAAGATCAACTACTTTAATTTACATACGAGAAAACAAAAATATTAAATTACATACATGTATATATATACTAGGAGAGCAGAGAATGAAAGTCACCGCGCTACCGGCCACTCCTAAAGACTGCTAATAATTCTTCCCTTTGGTTATTACTAAGAGGATTTCAAATGAAAGTGTATTTCATCTTCAATCTCATATGGCCCGAGTGAAAGCCCAGATGGGCTCTTGTTCCTATTATTATGTCGAAACTACCAAGTGAGATGAGATTGGTAATCGCGCGAAAAGCAAGCACGGAAATATGGAAGGTTGACGAGTTATTAGTTACGATCAGGAAGGAACTTGAGGCACGCGAAATGAGTGAAGGAATTAAGACCAGTGCGCCGAACAAAGCTGGTCCAACGCCAAGATCAACTGGCCCTCCCACTATGGGCGCCTTCTTGGCGCAAGACTCGGAAACCAAATCCTCAGAGTACAAGATACGGTGTGCATATTGTCAACAACCACATTACTCAGCTTCTTGTGATAAGGTGATTGACAGTAGAGCGCGTAAGAACATTCTGAGGAGCACGGGACGTTGCTATATTTGTCTACAAAAACACGTGAGCGCCAACTGCACATCAACAAGGAACTGTCGCCATTGTTCTCAGCGCCACCACCAGTCTATTTGTCCGTCAAGACAACGCCCACATGAACGCCCAGCAGAACGAAGCTCAGAAGAGTCGAAAAGAGAGGCCAACAAGGATCATACGGAAGACGCTTACAATACAACTACGAACAACTTGTGTAAAACAACAGTCACTGCGAAGTCTTCTTCAAAGTGTAACGTTTTACTTCAAACGGCTAGAGCCGTCGCAACGAACGATAACAAGTCGATACCCGTCCGTGTTCTATTCGACACGGGAAGTCAAAGATCTTACGTAACTGACGAAGTGAAAAATAAGCTCGATTTAAACCCAGTGAGAAAGGAGAAATTATATTTGAACACTTTTGGCAATGACAAACATCAAGGTCAGTCGAAGGAAGTTTTTGACTTGCGTATTGGTAACAAGGCCGGAACTGAAGAGGTCACGGTAAAGGCAATTAATTTCCCCGTGATTTGTTCGCCACTTCGTACAAAATGCCACGTTGAGCAGTACTCTCACTTAGAAGGACGGGACTTAGCGGATTATAACGAGGAGTGCAGTGGTTCAGACAAGATCGATGTTTTGATTGGAGCGGATTCCTATTGGGATTTCATATCAGGAGAGATTGTTCGAGGAGACGAAGGTCCTACGGCAATGAACAGCAAATTGGGATGGATTTTGTCTGGCGTGACAAACTGTGCGATTAATACGGATGTTCATAATTGTTCGACCGCTAATCTTGTAATCGCTCGTGAAGAGTTGTTGGAACTGGCAACTGACAAAGATGAAATTGTGGAATCACATAAGCGATTTTGGGACGTGGAATCGATCGGAATTAATAATGAACCAGTACACGATGTTGAAGAAACGTTTATTGAGGATAAATTGTCCTTTGAAGGTCATCGATACGAAGTTGGACTGCCGTGGAAAGACAAGGGTCAACATATGCCAGGGGTGCATTACGATTTGTGCGCGAATAGACTACGGTCTTTACACAACCGACTTCGCAAGTCTCCGGATATTTTGAAAGAGTATGATGGCATCATCAACGATCAATTGGAAAAGGGGGTCGTCGAAAGGGTACCAGAAAACTATGACGACAAGGGCGATGGAAAGGGTGTACACTATCTACCCCATCATGGAGTGATACGCGAAGAGAGTGAAACTTCGAAACTAAGGATTGTATACAACGGTTCAGCCCGTGATAAAGGGGAAGAACATTCGTTGAATGACTGTTTGCAAACCGGCCCTAATCACATTCCACACATCTTCGATACTTTGATAAAATTTCGCAATAAAAGGATCGCTTTAACAAGTGATATAGAGAAGGCCTTTTTGCAAATTAGCATACGACCAGAAGAGCGTGACATGTTGCGTTTTGTGTGGATGGATGATATCTACAAGGAAAGACCTGATCTGGTGCATTTTAGATTTTGTCGTTTGGTGTTTGGACTGCGACCATCCCCCCTCCATACTTGGCGCCACAATATTGCATCATCTGAATAAATACAAGCAGAGTGAACCGGAGATGTTTCAACTATTACAAAGTTCATTCTATGTTGATGATCTCGTAACGGGGGAGCAGACCGAAGAGCTAGCATTGAACGTATATCACAGGGCGAAGAATATCATGATGGCTGGCGGATTCCGATTACGAAAATGGCATAACAATTCTCCCAAAGTTGCAGAGAAGATACAACGTTTGGAGGGAATAGTTTCTGCTTCTGAGTCTTTAATACCAGAAGTTTCAAAGGGTACACACAATACAGTTGAGGAGGACGAATCATATGCAAAAACGACAACAGGCTCATCGAACGTTGAAACCAAGGATGCCACTGTTAAAGTTCTTGGAACAAATTGGAATACGAAAACGGACGAACTGTTTTTCGAGTTCTCTGCGCTCCATTTTATTTGCGAGCACACTTCCGGTAACAAAACGTTCTATTCTTAGACTTACGGCCAAGATATTTGATCCGCTTGGGTTATTAACCCCTTTCACTGTGAAAATGAAATTAATGTTTCAAGAACTGTGCATAGGCAAGGCTGATTGGGACGCAGAACTTAAGGGAGAATTACTACTACGATGGAATTCGATTTTGACTGAGCTCAATAGTTCTTCTCGCATTCGCATACCGAGGTACTATTTTGAGAACAAGCGTGTTTCGAGTATTCAGTTACATGGTTTTAGTGATGCATCAGAGCGAGCGTATGCTGCTGTTGTTTACTTGAGAGCATGTTATGAATACGGGAGTGTAACTACACGTCTTGTGGCTTCAAAGTCGCGCAATGCGCCTGTACAGAGACAGACTATCCCACGTTTAGAATTGCTTGGTGCACTCATACTCGCCCGATTGATGCGAAATGTACAGGAATCATTGACAGGAGCGCAGGAATTCCCTACTGTATATTGGGTAGATTCTATGACAGCATTGTGGTGGATAACCAATGTAGACAAACCTTTGAAACAATATGTGCAAAGCAGGGTTGTGGAAATAAGGGAATTATCTAACACACGCGATTGGAGGTTCTGTCCAGGGTCGACAAATCCCGCAGATCTTCCTTCAAGGGGAATATCTTTCTCGGAATTAAGTTAAAGTGAACAAGAGCCCATCTGGGCTTTCACTCGGGCCACATGAGATTGAAGATGTAATACACTTTCATTTGAAATCCTCTTAGTAATAACCAAAGGGAAGAATTATTAGCTGAATTTAGCAGTCTTGAGTGGCCGGTAGCGCGGTGACTTTCATTCTCTGCTCCTCTAGTATATATGTAATTTAATAGTTTTGTTTTTCTCGTATGTTGACCTTTTAATTTAAACACTACTTATTCGTTTAACACACTGCATTTGAGTAGGCATATATTCATTGTTTTGAACCCGAGAATTAACCGTACTACCGTACTTCATGGTCCCTTTCTTTAGTAGTGAGTTGTCGGTCAGGTGATTGTAAACTCTCGTCATTTAGCATAGAAAATGTATTCTGATGAATAGGGATCGGGTTGTCATGTAAGAAAGATGGCTCTTGAACAAACTGATAAGCTTCAGTAGGTTGGGTAGTCTCGGAACACTGGAGTCCTTGGTCCTTATTGCGGGCTAACAAATTTATCCTCGTGAATAATCTAAAGAATTCCGTCTCTTCCGGTTTGAATTTGACTCATGTGTATGTTGCTTTTGGAGTTTCAAGGATATGTTGATCCAAAACTACAGGCACTTGGGGTTTTTCATTGACGTGTGAACTTGCAGGCTCTGTAATTTGTTTTGTTTTCTTAGCATAATATAAAGTGTTGAACATGTTCATGTTCTCAAGCATGTCGCGCGTGACCTCTGTTTCTTCATTCATTAAGTAACTCAATCTTTGCCCATGCCTTGGCACATAACTATTCCTGTTGTTAAGTAGACGTGGATGATTATAAGTAAAATCCTTCGACAGCTTGTACCGTTTCCGCTAGGTCAATACCCTCGCTGGAACGAAATAACTTGATCTCAATACTCTCTGATCCAACTTACGGTAAATTTAAATCTGACAGTTTTTAAGAGACTCGTAATATTGGTCTTGAAGTGCATTCACCCAAAATAATATGTTTTCCTCGGATGTTTTAAATGCAGCACAGCGAGCCGATGGCTTATAGATTCCAATATCTATTTCTTCGAATTTTAGCTTTCCGGATCCTGGCCCCAGTTCACTGGCTTCAGGTCGTCGTACGTGTCGTATCACTGGCCATCTGGGTAAAAAACGCGGTCCTTCGGCTCCGTCAATAGCGCCAGTTGAAATATCCTGAGCCTGTTGGAAGGCTTTCGCACGAGTGAAGTTAAATAAAACATTAAACTGGCTTACATTTGAGAGATGAGACTCCAAATTAGAGAGAAAGTTCCTCGCGGGTCTTCCGCCATCTTGCTTTACTGTATTAAATTATGTAAATAAATTAACCTGGCGATTGTTGCGTGACCAGCACAGTGCAATCTGATTGGTGTGAATTTGACCTTTAACGCATGCGCAGAAATTTTGCGACACCCAACAAAAAAATAAAATAAAACAAGAGCCCATCTGGGCTTTCACTCGGGCCACATGAGATTGAAGATGTAATACACTTTCATTTGAAATCCTCTTAGTAATAACCAAAGGGAAGAATTATTAGCTGAATTTAGCAGTCTTTAGTGGCCGGTAGCGCGGTGACTTTCATTCTCTGCTCCTCTAGTATACATTGTATATGTAATTTAATAGTTTTGTTTTTCTCGTATGATGAACATTACTTATTCGTTTAACACATTGCATTTGAGTAGGCATATGTTCATTGTTTTGAACCCGAGAATTAACCGTACTACCGTACTTTATGGTCCCTTTCTTTAGTAGTGAGTTGTCGGTCAGGTGATTGTAAACTCTCGTGGCTCTTGAACAAACTGATAAGCTTCAGTAGGTTGGGTAGAGTCTCGGAACATTGGAGACCTTGGTCCTTATTGCGGGCTAACAAATTTATCCTCGTGAATAATCTAAAGAATTCCGTCTCTTCCGGTTTGAATTTGACTCATGTGTATGTTGCTTTTGGAGTTTCAAGGATATGTTGATCCAAAACTACAGGCACTTGGGGTTTTTCATTGACTTGTGAACTTGCAGGCTCTGTAATTTGTTTTGTTTTCTTAGTATAATATAAAGTGTTGAACATGTTCATGTTCTCAAGCATGTCGCGCGTGACCTCTGTTTCTTCATTCATTAAGTTCTCTACTTTCATCTGTATTCTGGGAAACTCAATCTTTGCCCATGCCTTGGCACATAACTATTCTTGTTGTTAAGTAGACGTGGATGATTATAAGTAAAATCCTTCGACAGCTTGTACCGTTTCCGCTAGGTCAATATCCTCGCTGGAACGAAATAACTTGATCTCAATACTCTCTGATCCAACTTACGGTAAATTTAAATCTCTGACAGTTCGTAATATTGGTCTTGAAGTACCTTTACCCAAAATAATATGTTTTCCTCGGATGTTTTAAATGCAGCACAGCGAGCCGATGGCTTATAGATTCCAATATCTATTTCTTCGAATTTTAGCTTTCCGGATCCTGGCCCCAGTTCACTGGCTTCAGGTCGTCGTACGTGTCGTATCACTGGCCATCTGGGTAAAAAACGCGGTCCTTCGGCTCCGTCAATAGCGCCAGTTGAAATATCCTAAGCCTGTTGGAAGGCTTTCGCACGAGTGAAGTTAAATAAAACATTAAACTGGCTTACATTTGAGAGATGGGACTCCAAACTAGAGAGAAAGTTCCTCGCGGGTCTTCCGCCATCTTGCTTTACTGTATTAAATTATGTAAATAAATTAACCTGGCGATTGTTGCGTGACCAGCACAGTGCAATCTGATTGGTGTGAATTTGACCTTTAACGCATGCGCAGAAATTTTGCGACACCCAACAAAAAAAAAAACGACTTGCATTTTAAGACTCGGTGCTGCCACAGGCAGCCCGAGTAATTATGGTGGAACGCGCCTGTGTTTTTGGGCGCAAGTGAACTGGAATGGCCCGAAAATCCAGTTCATTCGAATGTAACAGAATCTGCAAGAGCAGAACTACAAAGGTCAACACCGTCGGTCTGTCATTCACTTGTACAAAACGATGAAATTAACGAAGTAAAATTGGACGGAATAATAAATGTCGAACAATTTAGTAGTTTATCACGTATGTTACGCGTTACATCGTACGTGCTACGATTTGTGAAAAAACTGAAGGAGCGTCTACGAGGAAACGTTACTAACGAAACAGGAGAACTATCAGCAACAGAAATCAACGAGGCGGAAATTATGTGGATACGCACTGTTCAAGCGTCTTCTTTCACACAAGAAACAGCATATCTAAAGTCTAAGAGTAACGGATCTGCACCAACTTATGTTAGACAATTTGGTTTGTACATTGACGACGAGAGCGTGTTAAGATGTAAGGGAAGGATTGAAAATTCATCGCTCTCTGAAACGAGTAAGAACCCGATATTATTACCTGCAAGACATGCAATTTCGAGTCTAATAATTCGTGATACGCATACGAAGATAAAACACGGAGGAGTGAACGACACACTTTCTACTACAAGAGAACGATATTGGATAATAAAGGGTAGGCAGACGGTGAAAGTAGTGTTAAAAGGATGCATAATTTGTCGCAAACTTGAAGGACCAACATATCGACCACCTGATACTCCAGGACTACCAGAATTTCGTGTTTCAGACGACCCTCCGTTTACACATACGGGAATTGACTTTGCGGGACCTTTGTTTGTTAACAATGATTCTACTAATCAGGAAGTCAATAAGGTATATGCATGTCTCTTTACATGTGCGTCGACTAGAGCAGTGCATTTGGAGTTAACTAAGACACTGAGCGTCTCATCCTTTCTAATGGCATTTCGTAGATTTGTTAGTCGTCGTGGTTTACCAGCCACGTTAATTTCAGACAATGCCAAAACCTTTCAATCTTCAGCAAAGGAGATTCGACAGATCACGCGAGCTGTGGAAGTTCAGCAATATCTCGCCAATAATCGTGTAACATGGCATTTTATCGTGGAAAGAGCCCCTTGGTGGGGTGGGTTTTGGGAAAGAATGATCAAGAGCGTAAAGAGTAGCTTGAAGAAAGTCATCGGTCGTACTACTCTAACCTACGATGAACTAAACACGATCTTAATTGAGACTGAAGGCATAATCAATGCTAGACCGATAACGTACGTCTACGACGACAATGAATCCATTTATAATAATAATAATTTATGGACTTATATTGCGCAAGTTTCATGTGTATATGATCACTTGCGCATTACATGATATGTAAATAACTTATGTATAGCTTAGCCTAAATAATATAATGTTAAAAATCCATACTAATGTTAATACTAATTTTACGGAAGCTAAACCTATACTAATAGATTAATACTAAATGTTTAAGAACTAATAAAATACTAAAAATGAGTAAAAACTATACATTCTAATATTAAAAAAATTATGTTAAAATAAATTACAGTTAAATGCTTTCCTAAAAAGATAAGTCTTAATTGAACGTTTAAAAGAATCGAGAGACTGTTCATTTCGTAAAGAGTTCGGTAGATCGTTCCACAGTTTAGGAGCAGCAGATACAAAGGCTCTATCGCCAAGTGTAGGCTTAGTTATCACATAAGGTGGTTCTAGTAACAATTCGGTATTAGAACGAAGACAATATCTAGACTTACTCTTAATCTTAATTAGATCATTAATATATATAGGTGACAGACCATGCAATGCCTTAAAAGTAATAAGTAATAATTTAAAGATAATTCTAAACTTAACTGGAAGCCAATGCAGCTGATATAATATAGGTGTTATATGGTCGAATCTTGGTATCTTACAAATAAGACGGGCAGCAGTATTTTGTACTCTCTGTAACTTAATTAGTTGTGTCTGCGGTAATCCGTATAAAAGGCTATTACAGTAATCGATACGGCTTGTGACAAAGGCATGTACTAAAAGCTTGGTAGATTCAGTGGACAAATACTTCCTTATGCGTCTAATGTTGTGTAAATGGAAAAATGAAGAATTGCATATCTTATTAATATTGGTGTTCATGGACAACTTAGAGTCGAACCAAGAACCTAAATTTCTGGCAACTGGAACGGGTGCAATATTACAATTTCCGACAGTTATATGTTCAATGTTTACTTTAGCTAATTGTTGCCTAGTGCCTATAATCAGAAATTCAGTCTTGTCATCGTTAAGCATTAGCCGGTCGGCAAGCATCCATTGGCGAATGTCCTTTATGCAGTTTTCTATGACAGAAATAGCGTTCTCCTGATTAGCAGCTGAGTCCGGCTTGAAAGAAAAGTAGATCTGCGAATCATCGGCGTAGCAGTGGACATTAGGGAGATGCGCATTCATAATATCAAATAGTTTCGATGCATAAATAACAAAGAGAAGAGGTCCAAGGCAAGAACCTTGAGGAACACCCCACTTCAGTTCAAAACTATCTGAGGGGGTGCCATTAATTGAAACACGCTGCGTTCTGTTCATCAAATATGACGAAAACCAGTCGAGTACTTTACCAGATACACCAACCTTAGATTTGAGAGTGTCAAGTAGGATACTATGATCAACGGTGTCGAAGGCTGCACTTAAATCCAGAAGCACAAGGAGGGTTACTTGCTGCCGGTTCATATTCATCAATATATCATATATCATTTCATATCCGTTAACACCTTCACATCTGATCAATGGACGAAGGGTCACAAACGTTGAAAATAAATCGAATGTAGAGCATTTTGACATTACGAGCACTAATTCAACACTGTCAAGGAAAGTGAAACATCATAAAAGGATCCTAGAGCAACTTACAAGGAGATGGTGACAGGAATATCTACTGAATTTACGGGAGAACGCGATTGTCAATGCAAAGGTCAACAATCAAACAGTAATAACTGTCGGCGACATAGTAATTGTAAAGGATAAGTCGAACAAACGAGCTTTCTGGAAATTGGGAAAGGTGGAGGAACTTATCGAAGGAAGAGACGGCAAAGTGCGTGCTGCAAAAATACTAGTCGCAAACAAGGAGCGAAAACCGTTGGTTCTACGAAGAGTGATTCAACAACTAATCCCATTGGAAGTGAGATCTTGAAGAAATGTACATATCGAGCGATACGCAAATCAATGTAAAATAGACGATATATAGAGTTTGGAGTTTGGTTGACTACAAGTAGGTCAACCAGGGGGAGTGTAAGAAATACTATGAACTAATCGAACTTATAGTTTAGGATAATTATCATATTACGTAACACATTATATCACAATAAGGACGATACGCTATACTCACGTTATTTTCGTTTGTTTATAACTGTAAATTGATACTATTGTAATTCGAGTCGATCAGAACTGTATATAGCTATTTGATTCTTGAATAAACGAGAGAGATCAGAGAACACGAGCGTGAAACGATACGAATTAAGACAACAGGCACTTGCTGACTGTACGATGAACTCAAAATTTGTTCATATATTTGGCCTTCGACCTCGTGCAGTATTCATTATTTTTCGTTCGTCTGTATGTCCATAAACACGCACGCCAGTCTCTCACAAACATGTACAGATGACGTCACAAGGTCACGCGCATGCTCGTATTTTATTGGGACAGTTCGCTAATTATTGCACAGGCTAACCATCCTCCATTTTGTGTATTTGTCACTGATGTTTTAATGATCCATCATTTCTTAACAAATTGTGAAGTAAAATACCTTTTGACTTGATTCTGCTGTATGTGTTGATTTAGCGCGCGCTCATAATACAGCTCGGGCTTCCTGTGGCTAGTTGGCGAGATGAGCCACAGGAAGCCCGAGCTATATATAAACAATCCTGAGCCACAGGAAACCCGAGCTGTATTATGAGCGCGCGCTAAATCAACACATATACAGCAGAATCTAGTCAAAAGGTATTTTATTTCACAATTTACTAAGAAATTATGGATTATTAAAACATCAGTGACAAATACACAAAATGGGAGGATGGTTAGCCTGTGATTATTGTATCAGACATTTTGTCGTGCGTCTCTTATATACACACACAGATGACGTCACAACTAGTCTCGTGGCGCACTTTGTTCTCTTCACGTTGTGACGTCATCTGTGCGTATATTAGAGGACAGATGCACGGTTAAAATGTCATCTATTTGCTAAACATTGCTCATTTCGTTTGTCGTCAGGAGTGAGGGATTACATTCATGTTGTGGATCTCGCGGTGGGACACCTGGCTGCAGTAAACAAAGTTCAAGAAAACTGTGGATGGAAGGTTAAGTATTATACCACAACACTGCACTGAATTGAGCGGATTTCGTATGAGTGGGACAAAAACACGGCATGTCCATAGAGCAGATTTCGTATGAGTGGGACAAACTACAGCACTGACTACAACACGGTTACCGTACGGCATGCCGTGACGTTGAAATGGTTTCCCATTGTTTTTGTCTTGCTGATCCAATCAAATTACAGAAGTACGGTACAGTACGGTAACGGACATGCCGTAGTTTGTCCCACTCATACGAAATCTGCTCTACCGTAACCGTAACCGTACTGTAACTTACTGTACCGTAACTCTGTAACTTGATTGGATGAGAAAGACAAAAGCAGTAGGGAAGCCATTTCAGTGTCACAGCATGTCGTACAGTAATTGCCATAACCTCCCCTCTCCTACCAATTACGCTCTATTAATTCCGTCTGCTAATTTAATATTACTTATAAACCCCTAGGGATTTGTAAAGTCCCTAGGGATTCGTAAAGTCCTTAGGGATTTGTAAAGTCCTTAGGGATTTGTAAAGTCCTTAGGGATTTGTGACGTCCTTAGGGATTTGTGACGTCCTTAGGGATTTGTGACGTCCTTAGGGATTTGTGACGTCCTTAGGGATTTGTGACGTCCTTAGGGATTTGTGACGTCCCTAGGGATTTGTGACGTCCCTAGGGATTTGTGACGTCCTTAGGGATTTGTGACGTCCCTAGGGATTTGTGACGTCCCTAGGGATTTGTGACGTCCCTAGGGATTTGTGACGTCCCTAGGGATTTGTGACGTCCCTAGGGATTTGTGACGTCCCTAGGGATTTGTGACGTCCCTAGGGATTTGTGACGTCCCTAGGGATTTGTGACGTCCCTAGGGATTTGTGACGTCCCTAGGGATTTGTGACGTCCCTAGGGATTTGTGACGTCCCTAGGGATTTGTGACGTCCCTAGGGATTTGTGACGTCCCTAGGGATTTGTGACGTCCCTAGGGATTTGTGACGTCCCTAGGGATTTGTGACGTCCCTAGGGATTTGTGACGTCCCTAGGGATTTGTGACGTCCCGGGATTTGTGACGTCCCTCATTTTGTGACGTCCCTCATTTTGTGACGTCCCTCATTTTGTGACGTCCCTCATTTTGTGACGTCCCTCATTTTGTGACGTCCCTCATTTTGTGACGTCCCTCATTTTGTGACGTCCATCATTTTGTGACGTCCCTCATTTTGTGACGTCCCTCATTTTGTGACGTCCCTCATTTTGTGACGTCCCTCATTTTGTGACGTCCCTCATTTTGTGACGTCCCTCATTTTGTGACGTCCCTCATTTTGTGACGTCCCTCATTTTGTGACGTCCCTCTTTTTGTGAAGTCCCTCTTTTTGTGACGTCCCTCTTTTTGTGACGTCCCTCATTTTGTGACGTCCCTCATTTTGTGACGTCCCTCATTTTGTGACGTCCCTCATTTGTGACGTCCCTCATTTGTGACGTCCCTCATTTTGTGACGTCCCTCATTTTGTGACGTCCCTCATTTTGTGACGTCCCTCATTTTGTGACGTCCCTCATTTTGTGACGTCCCTCATTTTGTGACGTCCCTGATTGTGTGACGTCCCTGATTTTGTGACGTCCCTGATTTTGTGACGTCCCTGATTTTGTGACGTCCCTGATGTGTGACGTCCCTGATGTGTGACGTCCCTGCTGTGTGACGTCCCTGCTGTGTGACGTCCCTGCTGTGTGACGTCCCTAGGGATTTGTGACGTCCCTATGGATTTGTGACGTCCCTGATTTGTGACGTCCCTGATTTGTGACGTCCCTCATTTTGTGACGTCCCTCATTTTGTGACGTCCCTCATTTTGTGACGTCCCTCATTTTGTGACGTCCCTCATTTTGTGACGTCCCTCATTAGTGACGTCCCTCATTTGTGACGTCCCTCATTTTGTGACGTCCCTCATTTTGTGACGTCCCTCATTTTGTGACGTCCCTCATTTTGTGACGTCCCTAATTTTGTGACGTCCCTCATTTTGTGACGTCCCTCATTTTGTGACGTCCCTCATTTTGTGACGTCCCTGATTGTGTGACGTCCCTGATGTGTGACGTCCCTGATGTGTGACGTCCCTGATGTGAGACGTCCCTGATGTGAGACGTCCCTGATGTGAGACGTCCCTGATGTGTGACGTCCCTGATGTGTGACGTCCCTGATGTGTGACGTCCCTGATGTGTGACGTCCCGGATTTGTGACGTCCCGGATTTGTGACGTCCCTAGGGATTTGTGATGTCCCTAGGGATTTGTGACGTCCCTAGGGATTTGTGACGTCCCTAGGGATTTGTGACGTCCCTAGGGATTTGTGACGTCCCTAGGGATTTGTGACGTCCCTAGGGATTTGTGACGTCCCTAGGGATTTGTGACGTCCCTAGGGATTTGTGACGTCCCTAGGGATTTGTGACGTCCCTAGGGATTTGTGACGTCCCTCAT
This sequence comes from Actinernus sp. WN-2022, assembly GCA_030867875.1. Classification (NCBI taxonomy): domain Eukaryota; kingdom Metazoa; phylum Cnidaria; class Anthozoa; order Actiniaria; family Actinernidae; genus Actinernus; species Actinernus sp. WN-2022. The sequence continues at coordinate 12,476,809 of JAOWCC010000655.1, read as the reverse complement.
TTTGTGACGTCCCTCATTTTGTGACGTCCCTCATTTTGTGACGTCCCTCATTTTGTGACGTCCCTCATTTTGTGACGTCCCTCATTTTGTGACGTCCCTCATTTCGTGACGTCCCTCATTTTGTGACGTCCCTCATTTTGTGACGTCCCTCATTTTGTGACGTCCCTCATTTTGTGACGTCCCTCATTTTGTGACGTCCCTCATTTTGTGACGTCCCTCATTTGTGACGTCCCTCATTTTGTGACGTCCCTCATTTTGTGACGTCCCTCATTTTGTGACGTCCCTCATTTTGTGACGTCCCTCATTTTGTGACGTCCCTCATTTTGTGACGTCCCTGATTGTGTGACGTCCCTGATTTTGTGACGTCCCTGATTGTGTGACGTCCCTGATGTGGGACGTCCCTGATGTGTGACGTCCCTGATGTGTGACGTCCCTGATGTGTGACGTCCCTGATGTGTGACGTCCCTGATGTGTGACGTCCCTGATGTGTGACGTCCCTCATTTTGTGACGTCCCTCATTTTGTGACGTCCCTCATTTTGTGACGTCCCTCATTTTGTGACGTCCCTGATGTGTGACGTCCCTGATGTGTGACGTCCCTGATGTGTGACGTCCCTGATGTGTGACGTCCCTGATGTGTGACGTCCCTGATTTTGTGACGTCCCTGATTTTGTGACGTCCCTGATGTGTGACGTCCCTGATGTGTGACGTCCCTGATGTGTGACGTCCCTGATGTGTGACGTCCCTGATGTGTGACGTCCCTAGGGATTTGTGACGTCCCTAGGGATTTGTGACGTCCCTAGGGATTTGTGACGTCCCGGGATTTGTGACGTCCCTAGGGATTTGTGACGTCCCTAGGGATTTGTGACGTCCCTAGGGATTTGTGACGTCCCTAGGGATTTGTGACGTCCCTAGGGATTTGTGACGTCCCTAGGGATTTGTGACGTCCCTAGGGATTTGTGACGTCCCTAGGGATTTGTGACGTCCCTAGGGATTTGTGACGTCCCTAGGGATTTGTGACGTCCCTAGGGATTTGTGACGTCCCTAGGGATTTGTGACGTCCCTAGGGATTTGTGACGTCCCGGGATTTGTGACGTCCCTCATTTTGTGACGTCCCTCATTTTGTGACGTCCCTCATTTTGTGACGTCCCTCATTTTGTGACGTCCCTCATTTTGTGACGTCCCTCATTTTGTGACGTCCCTCATTTTGTGACGTCCATCATTTTGTGACGTCCCTCATTTTGTGACGTCCCTCATTTTGTGACGTCCCTCATTTTGTGACGTCCCTCATTTTGTGACGTCCCTCATTTTGTGACGTCCCTCATTTTGTGACGTCCCTCATTTTGTGACGTCCCTCATTTTGTGACGTCCCTCTTTTTGTGAAGTCCCTCTTTTTGTGACGTCCCTCTTTTTGTGACGTCCCTCATTTTGTGACGTCCCTCATTTTGTGACGTCCCTCATTTTGTGACGTCCCTCATTTGTGACGTCCCTCATTTGTGACGTCCCTCATTTTGTGACGTCCCTCATTTTGTGACGTCCCTCATTTTGTGACGTCCCTCATTTTGTGACGTCCCTCATTTTGTGACGTCCCTCATTTTGTGACGTCCCTGATTGTGTGACGTCCCTGATTTTGTGACGTCCCTGATTTTGTGACGTCCCTGATTTTGTGACGTCCCTGATGTGTGACGTCCCTGATGTGTGACGTCCCTGCTGTGTGACGTCCCTGCTGTGTGACGTCCCTGCTGTGTGACGTCCCTAGGGATTTGTGACGTCCCTATGGATTTGTGACGTCCCTGATTTGTGACGTCCCTGATTTGTGACGTCCCTCATTTTGTGACGTCCCTCATTTTGTGACGTCCCTCATTTTGTGACGTCCCTCATTTTGTGACGTCCCTCATTTTGTGACGTCCCTCATTAGTGACGTCCCTCATTTGTGACGTCCCTCATTTTGTGACGTCCCTCATTTTGTGACGTCCCTCATTTTGTGACGTCCCTCATTTTGTGACGTCCCTAATTTTGTGACGTCCCTCATTTTGTGACGTCCCTCATTTTGTGACGTCCCTCATTTTGTGACGTCCCTGATTGTGTGACGTCCCTGATGTGTGACGTCCCTGATGTGTGACGTCCCTGATGTGAGACGTCCCTGATGTGAGACGTCCCTGATGTGAGACGTCCCTGATGTGTGACGTCCCTGATGTGTGACGTCCCTGATGTGTGACGTCCCTGATGTGTGACGTCCCGGATTTGTGACGTCCCGGATTTGTGACGTCCCTAGGGATTTGTGATGTCCCTAGGGATTTGTGACGTCCCTAGGGATTTGTGACGTCCCTAGGGATTTGTGACGTCCCTAGGGATTTGTGACGTCCCTAGGGATTTGTGACGTCCCTAGGGATTTGTGACGTCCCTAGGGATTTGTGACGTCCCTAGGGATTTGTGACGTCCCTAGGGATTTGTGACGTCCCTAGGGATTTGTGACGTCCCTAGGGATTTGTGACGTCCCTCATTTTGTGACGTCCCTCATTTTGTGACGTCCCTCATTTTGTGACGTCCCTCATTTTGTGACGTCCCTCATTTTGTGACGTCCCTCATTTTGTGACGTCCCTCATTTCGTGACGTCCCTCATTTTGTGACGTCCCTCATTTTGTGACGTCCCTCATTTTGTGACGTCCCTCATTTTGTGACGTCCCTCATTTTGTGACGTCCCTCATTTTGTGACGTCCCTCATTTGTGACGTCCCTCATTTTGTGACGTCCCTCATTTTGTGACGTCCCTCATTTTGTGACGTCCCTCATTTTGTGACGTCCCTCATTTTGTGACGTCCCTCATTTTGTGACGTCCCTGATTGTGTGACGTCCCTGATTTTGTGACGTCCCTGATTGTGTGACGTCCCTGATGTGTGACGTCCCTGATGTGTGACGTCCCTGATGTGTGACGTCCCTGATGTGTGACGTCCCTGATGTGTGACGTCCCTGATGTGTGACGTCCCTGATGTGTGACGTCCCTCATTTTGTGACGTCCCTCATTTTGTGACGTCCCTCATTTTGTGACGTCCCTCATTTTGTGACGTCCCTGATGTGTGACGTCCCTGATGTGTGACGTCCCTGATGTGTGACGTCCCTGATGTGTGACGTCCCTGATGTGTGACGTCCCTGATTTTGTGACGTCCCTGATTTTGTGACGTCCCTGATGTGTGACGTCCCTGATGTGTGACGTCCCTGATGTGTGACGTCCCTGATGTGTGACGTCCCTGATGTGTGACGTCCCTAGGGATTTGTGACGTCCCTAGGGATTTGTGACGTCCCTGATTTGTGACGTCCCTGATTTGTGACGTCCCTCATTTGTGACGTCCCTCATTTTGTGACGTCCCTCATTTTGTGACGTCCCTCATTTTGTGACGTCCCTCATTTTGTGACGTCCCTCATATTGTGACGTCCCTCATTTTGTGACGTCCCTCATTTTGTGACGTCCCTCATTTTGTGACGTCCCTCATTTTGTGACGTCCCTCATTTGTGACGTTCCTCATTTGTGACGTTCCTCATTTGTGACGTTCCTCATTTTGTGACGTCCCTCATTTTGTGACGTCCCTCATTTTGTGACGTCCCTCATTTTGTGACGTCCCTCATTTTGTGACGTCCCTCATTTTGTGACGTCCCTGATTGTGTGACGTCCCTGATTGTGTGACGTCCCTGATGTGTGACGTCCCTGATGTGTGACGTCCCTGATGTGTGACGTCCCTGATGTGTGACGTCCCTGATGTGTGACGTCCCTGATGTGTGACGTCCCTGATGTGTGACGTCCCTGATTTTGTGACGTCCCTGATTTTGTGACGTCCCTGATGTGTGACGTCCCTGATGTGTGACGTCCCTGATGTGTGACGTCCCTAATGTGTGACGTCCCTAATGTGTGACGTCGCTGATGTGTGACGTCGCTGATGTGTGACGTCGCTGATGTGTGACGTCCCTCATTTGTGACGTCCCTCATTTTGTGACGTCCCTCATTTTGTGACGTCCCTCATTTTGTGACGTCCCTCATTTTGTGACGTCCCTCATTTTGTGACGTCCCTCATTTTGTGACGTCCCTCATTTTGTGACGTCCCTCATTTTGTGACGTCCCTCATTTTGTGACGTCCCTCATTTGTGACGTCCCTCATTTGTGACGTCCCTCATTTTGTGACGTCCCTCATTTGTGACGTCCCTCATTTTGTGACGTCCCTCATTTTGTGACGTCCCTCATTTTGTGACGTCCCTCATTTTGTGACGTCCCTCATTTTGTGACGTCCCTGATTTTGTGACGTCCCTGATTTTGTGACGTCCCTGATTGTGTGACGTCCCTGATGTGTGACGTCCCTGATGTGTGACGTCCCTGATGTGTGACGTCCCTGATGTGTGACGTCCCTGATGTGTGACGTCCCTGATGTGTGACGTCCCTGATGTGTGACGTCCCTCATTTTGTGACGTCCCTCATTTTGTGACGTCCCTCATTTTGTGACGTCCCTCATTTGTGACGTCCCTCATTTGTGACGTCCCTCATTTTGTGACGTCCCTCATTTTGTGACGTCCCTCATTTTGTGACGTCCCTGATTTTGTGACGTCCCTGATTTTGTGACGTCCCTGATTGTGTGACGTCCCTGATTGTGTGACGTCCCTGATTGTGTGACGTCCCTGATGTGTGACGTCCCTGATGTGTGACGTCCCTGATGTGTGACGTCCCTGATGTGTGACGTCCCTGATGTGTGACGTCCCTGATGTGTGACGTCCCTGATGTGTGACGTCCCTGATGTGTGACGTCCCTGATGTGTGACGTCCCTGATGTGTGACGTCCCTGATGTGTGACGTCCCTCATTTTGTGACGTCCCTCATTTTGTGACGTCCCTCATTTTGTGACGTCCCTCATTTTGTGACGTCCCTCATTTTGTGACGTCCCTCATTTTGTGACGTCCCTCATTTTGTGACGTCCCTCATTTTGTGACGTCCCTCATTTTGTGACGTCCCTGATGTGTGACGTCCCTGATGTGTGACGTCCCTGATGTGTGACGTCCCTGATGTGTGACGTCCCTGATGTGTGACGTCCCTGATTTTGTGACGTCCCTGATTTTGTGACGTCCCTGATGTGTGACGTCCCTGATGTGTGACGTCCCTGATGTGTGACGTCCCTGATGTGTGACGTCCCTAGGGATTTGTGACGTCCCTAGGGATTTGTGACGTCCCTGATTTGTGACGTCCCTCATTTGTGACGTCCCTCATTTGTGACGTCCCTCATTTTGTGACGTCCCTCATTTTGTGACGTCCCTCATTTTGTGACGTCCCTCATTTTGTGACGTCCCTCATTTTGTGACGTCCCTCATATTGTGACGTCCCTCATTTTGTGACGTCCCTCATTTTGTGACGTCCCTCATTTTGTGACGTCCCTCATTTTGTGACGTCCCTCATTTGTGACGTTCCTCATTTGTGACGTTCCTCATTTGTGACGTTCCTCATTTTGTGACGTCCCTCATTTTGTGACGTCCCTCATTTTGTGACGTCCCTCATTTTGTGACGTCCCTCATTTTGTGACGTCCCTCATTTTGTGACGTCCCTGATTGTGTGACGTCCCTGATTGTGTGACGTCCCTGATGTGTGACGTCCCTGATGTGTGACGTCCCTGATGTGTGACGTCCCTGATGTGTGACGTCCCTGATGTGTGACGTCCCTGATGTGTGACGTCCCTGATGTGTGACGTCCCTGATTTTGTGACGTCCCTGATTTTGTGACGTCCCTGATTTTGTGACGTCCCTGATGTGTGACGTCCCTGATGTGTGACGTCCCTGATGTGTGACGTCCCTGATGTGTGACGTCCCTAATGTGTGACGTCGCTGATGTGTGACGTCGCTGATGTGTGACGTCGCTGATGTGTGACGTCCCTCATTTGTGACGTCCCTCATTTGTGACGTCCCTCATTTTGTGACGTCCCTCATTTTGTGACGTCCCTCATTTTGTGACGTCCCTCATTTTGTGACGTCCCTCATTTTGTGACGTCCCTCATTTTGTGACGTCCCTCATTTGTGACGTCCCTCATTTGTGACGTCCCTCATTTGTGACGTCCCTGATTTTGTGACGTCCCTGATTGTGTGACGTCCCTGATTGTGTGACGTCCCTGATTGTGTGACGTCCCTGATGTGTGACGTCCCTGATGTGTGACGTCCCTGATGTGTGACGTCCCTGATGTGTGACGTCCCTGATGTGTGACGTCCCTGATGTGTGACGTCCCTGATGTGTGACGTCCCTGATTTTGTGACGTCCCTGATTTTGTGACGTCCCTGATGTGTGACGTCCCTGATGTGTGACGTCCCTGATGTGTGACGTCCCTGATTTTGTGACGTCCCTGATGTGTGACGTCGCTGATGTGTGACGTCCCTGATGTATATAACGAGCAACTTCAGCCTGAGAGCAATTCATATCTCACCGTTCGTGCAGCGTCCGGAAGGCAATTTTATTCAACTTGTAATTATGTTAAGGTCTTAACCCCCGAGACCCTGTGCTACTGCATTCGTTCGGGGAATACGTTTCCCAGAGTTTTTTGCCTAAAGAAGGTTTTTATCTCTGGGTTTTTCGTATCGGGCGGAGCACGTTTTTAGATTATGTTATTTCCATTTAGACAATCTTATTGATGTAAACTTATTATAGTATAAAACACGTAAGTGGTGTAAATCATTAGTGTTTAGTCATTGGACACTCTAGCACTGTAAAACTTAATATTATACAGTTACGTGTGAAGTTGTTTTTCACCTGTAAACCGTGAAGTCTTGGACACATGTACACTGTAAGCTATTGTGATGCATGTAAAGTCATTATCGACACAATTAAGTCGTTGTGCAGACACACCTAAGGTGTAAAGCTACTATAGATACATGTGGAGTGCCGTAAAGTCATTGTAGACACACGTATAATTATAGTCATTGTGTATAGACACACGTAAGGTGTAAAGCTATTATAGATGCATCAGAGTATAAGTCATATAGTCACTGTGCACAGACACATACAGGCGGTAAGCTATTATAGATACACGTTGTGTGTAAATCGTTGTGGACACACGTCAGCCGGGTACAGCTATTATAGATACTTGTACTCGTAAGTAATAATCATTGCGGACACGCGTAAAGTAATTTTGGACACATGTAAATCATTGTGCATAGACACACACATAAGGTGTTATGCTATTATATATCCATGTGAGTGAAAATCTTTGTGGACACATATAAGTCCTAGTGCTTAGACACATGTAAGTGTAAAGCTGTTTTAGGCAAGTCTTTGTAGACACACGTTATGTACAGCTATTATACATGTATGTATGTGTAAGTCTTTGTGGACACGTAAGTCATTGTGCACAGACATACGTAACGTTGTAAAGCTATTATATACCCATGTGAGTGTAAGTCTTTGTGGGCACATACATTTAAGTCCTAGTGCTTAGACACTGTAAGTGTAAAGCTGTTTTCGATACACGTGAAGTTTTTGTAGACACGTTGTGTACAGCTATTATCGATACTGACATGTATACGTAAGTGTCAGTCATTCTGCATAGACATACGTAAGGTTATAAAGCTGTTATACATACATGTGAGTGTTAAGTCTCGTTAAGTCTTGTGTGAACAGCTATTATAGATACACATACACCAAATTAAAATCATTGTGGACAAGTCATTGTGGACACACGTGAAGTGCATAGTTATTGTAGACATAGATGAAATGTAACCTCATTGGACACATAAGGTGTTAAACTAATATAGACACAAAGTGTAAGTGTCGTTGAACACACGAATAGCGTAAAGCTGTTAGGACACACGTGAAGTGTAAGTCTAGACACACGTGAAGTGTAAGCTGTTGCAATACACGTGAAGTGTAAGCTGTTGTAATACACGTGAAGTGTAAGTCATTGACACACGTGAAGTGTAAGTCACTGTGACGCACGTGAAGTGTAAGTCACTGTGACACACGTGAAGCGTAAGTCTTTGTGACACACGTGAAGTGTAAGCTGTTGCAATACACGTGAAGTGTAAGTTGTTGTAATACACGTGAAGTGTAAGCTGTTGCAATACACGCGAAGTGTAAGCTGTTGCAATACACGTGAAGTGTAAGCTGTTGTGATACACGTGAAGTGTAAGTCATATATGCATTGACACGTGAAGTGTAAGTCACTGTACGTGACACACGTGAAGTGTAAGTCTTTGTGACACACGTGACGTGTAAGCTATTATAGCACGCGAGTGTAAGTCATTGTGACACACGTGAATTGTAATTGTAAGCTATTATAGCACGTCAGTGTAAGTCATTGTGACACACGTGAAGTGTTAAGTCATTGTGACACACGTGAATTGTAATTGTATGCTATTATAGCACGTGAGTGCAAGTCATTGTGACACGTGAATTGTAATTGTAATTGTAAGCTATTATAGCACGTAAGTGCCAGTCATTGTGACACACCGCGTGAATTGTAATTATAAGCTATTATAGCACGTCAGTGTAAATCATTGTGACACACGTGAAGCGTAAGTCATTCTGACACACGGAAGCGTAAGTCATTATGACAGACGTGAAGCCTAAGCTATTAAAGCACGTAAGTGCAAGTCATTGTGACACACGTGAATTGTAATTATAAGCTATTATAGCACGTCAGTGTAAATCATTGTGACACACGTGAAGCGTAAGTCATTATGACAGACCTGAAACCTAAGCTATTATAGTACGAAGTGTAAGTCATTGTGACACACGTGAATTGTAATTTTAAGCTATTATAGCACGTCAGTGTAAGTCTTTGTGACACACGTGAAGCGTAAGTCATTGTGACAGACGTGAAGCCTAAGCTATTATAGCACGAAGTGTAAGTCATTGTGACACACGTGAATTGTAATTTTAAGCTATTATAGCACGTCAGTGTAAGTCATTGTGACACACGTGAAGCGTAAGTCTTTGTGACACACGTGAAGCGTAAGTCTTTGTGACACACGTGAATTGTAATTTTAAGCTATTATAGCACGTCAGTGTAAGTCTTTGTGACACACGTGAAGCGTAAGTCATTGTGACACACGTGAAGCCTAAGCTATTAGAGCACGAAATGTAATCTATTATAACACGAAGTGTAAAGTTATTGTGACACACGTGAATTATAGGCTATTATAGACGTAAAGGGCGGGAACTCTTTTATGGAAGTTATAGTACCTGTTTGTTTGTAAGTTACGTTATAATAAATCTACTGTTGTCTTGCACACGTCGGCGACAGTACATTGACACACTCCATACAGTTGTATTGTTGTTGATGCGGTAAAGCCGGAGTAATGAATTCAAACAATACATTTGCCACTGACCAACCAGAGGGGACTGTTTCCCAGGTTTCTCCAAGCTTTTGTTGCAAGGCCGAGTTGTAATTTGAAATTTGTACTCGTGAAATGTTTTTTTCATTTTTTGGTTGGTGAATTTCAAGTGATAACTAGTTACTACATGCGGACTAATTCAAAGGACAATTTAACCGTTTTGTCGTACGGTATGGGAACCCAATCGCGAGCCACAAAACCGCTGCCATCTTGGCACGTTTTGGAGGGTAAAGACCAGCCATTTACTCTATGTAAATCAATTCGGATTAAACCTGTCTACCGTAATTAATGACAGTCACGAATTGGAAGTACTCGTGAAACTTACCTTCATTTCAGGGAAAATTTGGGAACCCGAGAAATTGTGCTTTTTCTTAGCAAAAATGGCAATAATTTTCAAGATATTTAGGGTAAAGTCGTCTGGGCTGTCTCTGGAAGAAAGTTCACAATTTTTCCAACCACGAAAGCAAAGACACGGCGGTTATAATCTGAACTGGCCGGATACTGGGCAACAAACTGTACGCAGTCAGCGTAGTCAGACATGGTCGTGATCTGCATGAACTTCAAGGTCAATTTTCTCCGTTAAAACTTGGGGGCCCCAGACTTTTTTTTTATGTTTATCATTAGAAGAACCTCGCTGTGTAAAAATAATAGTGGATTCTCATCTCTGAACGTAGTAAATAGACGTGTTGAAGAGCACTCGATTCAACGCATACACAACACGAACGGTAAAGACGAAGGAGTGATTAGATACCGATTTAAGTACTTAAAATGTCTTATATGTTCTTAAAACTTCATCCAAGCATTTTTTACATGTTTTCAGTAAGGATATGAATAATATTTTCAGAATATTCCGATACGGTACAAAAGAAAGCACATACAACGCGCTTCACAACTTTAGAAACACTGTGATTGGTCAACTTGAGTCGCGTGAACCGTGTCCAACACCGCATGGACCAAGATATTAAAACATTTAGTATTTGAAGTAGAAAAAACAAAAGCTCTCATTTGGTTAACAAAAGTTACTTACTTGGACAAAGACCACATGATTTCTGACAGTGTTCCATGATCCAAGTACTTGTACATGAATCACCGCTGTCGATAGTTTTTTTGCACTCTGTCGTGTAACGTTTGTCTCTGCAGGCCACTGAAAGAGAGAGGAAAGCACATACCGTATAATCCCATGGGATTCATACTACTACTAAGGCCATCCCAATAAAATGTTTCGTTTACCATCGTCATCTGGCTCGTGATGGTGAGTCGGTCGGCCAGTTGTGGATGGACAGTTGGCATAAGGAAAGCAAGAAACTAAAACGTAGAGAGCTTGGAAAAGAGGTGTAGTAATGAAAGTATTCTTCAATCTTTTTTTAACTTTTCCACAAAATTGGGTCGGTCTTTAATATGTCTTCTTCTTTTTTTTTACTCAAAAAATGTGTCGCGATCGATCAGGCAATGGTAAACGAACCATTTTATTGGGATGGCCTAATAATAGTAAGGGTAATGGGCTCCTGTTAGGATAAAACACAATTACCGCATAGCAGTATTAATAGTTTACATTGTGGCCTGAACTGGGATTCTTATTCTGTCTAGTTTGATTTATAAACCGCACAACCCACAAGCTGTTAGCTTTAAACATTATAATGTTAAAAGCGCTGTGGCATGGTTTTGTGCATGTCTGGAATCAATGTTCGATTGTTGGATGTTAATTGGCTTCAAACAGTTAAAGTGCCCTCCCTTAATGCTTGATTGAAAGATATGTAATATTTTCCTTGAAGACTGGATCTACGCACAGTTCGTTAGTCATTTTTGTACATTTACTTTGCTTTCACCCATTCCACACGTGTGCTAGGATAGTCAGCAGTATAAGAAAATCACTGAAAATAATTTTGTTCCGGCCCGGCGTGTCACTCACCGTGACACAGCGGCCTTCTTTTCGCTGTTTTTTTTATCATAACTCGAAAATATAGGTCTTCAATTATACTTCTGGCCCAAAATTTGATCACAATATATTAATGCAACACAAATATAGACCTTTAAACACGTAAAATTTACCGTCCGCCATTACTCGAAGAAGAATGGAGTAGATGACGTCATAGTAGCAAAAACGTGGCTACTCTAGTCTAGTATGCAGAAGGAAAGGTATTTTTTTTACATAGAAACGTCTAGAGAACTTGTATACAAAGTTTGAACCTGATAAAATGCCTTTTAGTTGCTGTGTCGCGAAGCTGTTGAGTAGATGACGTCACGAAAAGACCGCTGAACAAAGGATCGCTCGTTTGTAGTCTGAGTAATAGCGGCCCGTCTGCATGAGCTCGAACTTATGGCTAAAATAATCGGACTTTTCGTTTGAATTTCCACTTACGATTTTCCATGATTGTTATTTAGTAGTTTATCTTCCATAATCTGTAAAAACGTTTATTTTAACTTTCGTCATAGGAGCACTTTAAAGTAAGGCTCTTGTTTATTATATTATATTTTACTACCCATCATAAAGGGCCTTTAGGGGATGTTATAGCACGGTTTGGAAGGGGGTGGGGGGCTTTCTGCAAATCGATATTGTGGCAGGTCAAAAAAGTGAGAGAAAAACAACATTCCATTCTAAGGTATTGTTCAATCAGAATTCAATTCTCAGAATCCAAGAACCGCCATTTTAGTCGCCCCATGCCATACCGCTTTCAACACTAGCTTGATATCTTACCTCTACTTTTTACAACAATATTGTATGTTGTATTCCTTTGTGGTGTTCGACAGGTGATATTGCCTTGTTCACTGGTTGTTATACTTGTAATCCAAAATATGCTATTGTACTGATGATCTGATACAGAAATCGACCTCGATCCTGTAGACAACAGAATAATATAATTTATTACACTGGAAGTTGTGTAACTGATTTCATTACGTCCGGTCCATGACCACATAATTACATGCATTAATATCCGCGACGGCACAAAAGTTATTTACGAAGTACAAAAATTGCACGGGAATTGCACGAAATCCGGCCCACAAGGTGGTACTCGAACAAGATTGAAGCCCAACATAATAATAATTATAATAATAATTATTATTTTTTTATCAAATATATGAAGACTGTAAGGCTATTTATGCTACCCTGTATTTCGGTACGGCAGAATGATCTTCTTCAGGGGTCTATAAACTAAGTAAGGAATACAAGTAGACATTGTAGTTATATACAGTAGAGATATACAACGCTGATTGGCTAAGCGAGATATGAAATGGAACTGTTATACTTATAGTATAAAGGCGGCTAACCTGTTTGGTTTAGATAATAGCTTGGATCGAAATTGGGGTACGAGCCTTACGTACGGATATGTCATTGAAAAGTGTGAATTTTTGACGTACAAGAAATATCTGATAAAATGGAGAGTCGTAACCGGATAAGACAGTCTATTTAGAAGAAAACGGCTCCTCGGAAACACTAATTGAATGCTAACAACTTCTGAGTGACTCTTTACTGCATAAACAACTGCGATATTGCTGAATTTATGCCGGTGACTGTATCTTGAAATAAATGTGACATGATTTTAATAACTTATGCTTCTAAGCCCTACCCGCCTGCATAACTGATTAATGTTGTCCTACTATCCCAAGTACACCACATTACCTCAAACAACACTCCTTATTGGTCGATGTGTCATGTATATCTAATGTGTGAGAAGCGTATGTATTCAACGGTCAGCCCCTTAAAACAATTTTCCCCTCCCTCTCCAAGCTTATATACGGTATGTAGCCGAGAGAATCACCTTGTAGTTGTTCTCCTGTGGTTGTATTGAGCCATGTTGAAGACTCTCCTTTTAAGTGGTAGCACACGAATGTAGCATTACAGCCCTGCTGTGTCTGAAACACCTTCAAAGATCCTGAAATATAAAAACACATAATCAAGAACAGTTCACATTGCTTGTAGCAGCAGTCCTGCTCAGTTCTAGACCAGTATAAAGAACCAGAGACCGACCATTCAAACAAACATACCAACAGCCAAACAATCAAACGAACATTCAAACAAACGAACATTCAAACACTAAAGAAACAAACATGACTAAAATAAAAGATAAAAACATTAAAAATGGAAAATTTAAAACCAACAACTCAACGTCGTTCCCAGGAATTGACCCTGGTAAAGGCTCAACTATATCACGTATTCTCTGATTGGCTCTTCGGTTATGATGCAAAGCACACCGCGGCAAAACGTCACGCGCATGCGTATTTGCTATTTCTTTTCCGCGCGCGGCCGCCCCCAGTTTCCCGCGAAAACTGAAAAGAAACAACAGGCACATGCCGTGATTTTAACATTTCTGCTTAAAAGTATTCATTTGTGAACTGTTTTGTCAAAAACTAAGAAAACTACTTAAAAGCTAAGCCTAAGACTTTAACAGGTTGAACTTTTCTTAATTTGTAACTCATTGTGAGTTTACTAAGTTATAAAATTATTTACTAAAAAAGTTGAAACCCTCGGTAATTTGTATTTGATAGCAGAGCCTTCGTTCTTTTGGCCAGCGGAGCATACCGTTTTGCCGCGGTGTGGATGCAAAGGCAGTTCTAACAATGCAATGGACTGAAACCAAGAGGGACGAACTTGTATAGTCGGTTTACTTTCTCAATGTTATCAATAAAACGATTTTAAATACCCTTAAACACGTTGTGTAGGTAGAGCAATAGATGAAGTGCATTACAGGGTAGTTTTCTGGTAAGTTTCATCAGTGGAAAAGCCAGGAGAAGACGTTAAACCTGAACAGGTGCTATCGTCCGCTTCGCTTCAACACTAACGGAAAATTAATGCTTTCTTAGGATTCCCTTTCAGATCAGATACATCTTGTAATACTATGATACCCTTCCACTGTTCCTTTATCCGAATAAACTGCATTTCGAGTCGTTTATTAGACATGTTTCACTGCATCGTACGCCTCGTGGAAATAAATTAATTTACTGTTATCTCATCACGCTCACTCCCTCCGCCGCGGCCGCTATATTAGGTACCTTTAGCAACCAGGACGGCGACGGCAGCCGTGACGACGGGACGTAGAAACGAATTTCTCCCTAAATTTGGTGTTTATTATTTCCCTTGTTCGCCTTGAATTGTTTTTCACAACCAGATTTTAGAAAAAATATAATGACTATAGAGTTCCGTTCACGCCGAACGAAAAATGATTTGATTTACTTTCTTACGTTCGCGTTGTCTTTAAAACGTACAATTTGGGGTTTTCACGTAGTTTTTTGCAGAGAACGGTGAAAATGTAGGCGACTGCATGCGTTTTCACGTGCAGTTATTGTATTTTGTAATTAAGGCTATTGTTTTATGCCGTCGTCCTAGACGTTGCCGTCGTGGTTGCTAAAGGTCCCTATTGGATGCGCGGAAGACCCTGTCACAGTGGAGATGATCTTCAAGAATTCCAAATCGAAACCTCTCGCAAGGATAGAGAGATGGCAACTAAGGCTTCAGCAGTACGACTTCACAGTAACATACCGATCGGGTGAAGGCATCTCCAGACATCCGACATCGGGCATGCCACACAAGCACAGCACTGCAGTTTTGTGGCCGGAAATGCAATCCCAAAGGCTATGACGTTGCAAGAAGTACAAGAGGCGTCGGACAAAGATCCAACACTAAATATTCTAAAAGGCTTAATGCAAAGTGGAAGACGGCAGTCACTCAAGATACCGGATTGGGTGCCAACGGATGCCAACGTTGTCGAACTAAGAGCGTATTCGAAGATTCCACAAGAACTCACAGCCTCAGACCTTGTACTTAGAGGGACAAGGTTAATAATGCCAGCAATACCACGAAACAGGGCAGTAGAAATCGCTCATAAAGGGCACCAGGGTGTGGTCAAATCGAAGGCACTAATGAATAAAGCACCCAGAACCTCTAAAGATGACGGAAATACCTAAGCATCCATGGCAGTCTCTCAACTTGGATTTTCTTGGCCCTCTACCTACTGGAGAAATGCTATTAGTTGTGATCGATCAGCACTCAAGATTTCCCGAAGTAGAAGGGATGAGAACCATGCACAACTGCAGGAGCGGTCATTCCCAAACTGGATAGCATCTTTGCTACGCATGGGATTCCTAACACCATAACCACAGACAACGGTCCACCCTACAGTAGCAATGAGATTGCCAACTACATGAAGGAAAACGGAATCAAGCACAACAAAACGACACCGCTGTGGCCGCAAGGAAATGCAGAGGCTGAAAGTTTCATGAAACCGTTGATGAAAGCGATACGCACATCCCACGCTGAAGAATACATACATTTAGTATAAACCAACTAGTGGACTATTACAAATCCTGCATTCTGATTGGCTACCCTACTATAGGTCTATTTGTGATATCCCATGGTAGAGAAAAACCGCACGCATTTTCATGAAATAATAATATTTTTCAACTTCAATTTGTTTCTTTCTATTATTTTCTACTGTCCGACTAATTAGTTTATACTAAAACAATTAGACCTCTCGCCCTCATGGGCTACGAGTTAAATAGCCCATTCGGCTGCGCCTCATGGGCTATTGACTCGTAGCCCATTCGGGCTGCGGGTCTAATTGTTAAATATACATACAACACATTTATTTATTTAGACACGGAAAATCATCAGTAATAATAAAAACTTTATACAAATTGTGTAAAAATACTGTTTTACATAATTGCCGTGTGGGAGCCCACTACTAAGGAATGCCCTTCAGCTTTTTCTTGAAGGCTCCTAGTGAGTTAGCCATTCTAAGGTGCTCAGGTAATTTGTTCCATAGAACAGCACCATCGTAACAGAAACTACGCTTTAGATAATCTGTCCTAGGATTTGGAAGCTTTAGCTTCTTTTAAGTGTATATTAAACCATAGCTTGTGTCATAATCCAAGAACAGGTCTTTCAGGTGAGCTGGGATAAGTTCGTTAATAGTTTTAACCATCAAGACGGCCTTTTGCCTTCTACCTGTAAGTGATAAATTGTCCCATCCAAGTTTGTCTAACAAGAGAGATGAACTTGTATCGTAGCTACATTTTAGAATTACTCCAGCTGCCCGGTTTTGAAGCCTTTGCAGTTTATCATTCAATGTACTGCATATACCGTCCCAAACTTGGCTACAGTAGTCAAAGTGAGGCCTAATCAGCAAATCATAAATCTTAATAGCAGTCTCGGTTGATACAAATGGTCTAAGGCGTTTCAGGGCACCTATTCCGGAAGATATCTTCTTTGAAATGTGATTTATATGTACCTTCCAGGTCAGGTTTTCATCTATGAGGACCCCAAGTGATTTAGTGTTGTCAACCTTTTAAATTACCCTTAATTTGCGAGTATATTTGGTAGTCACTACTGGTCTATAATCTTTGGCGAGAGCCTATTAACATAAATTCCGTCTTAGCGACGTTTAGACTTAACTTACTGGCTATGAGCTATTGATTTAAGTTTGCCAGTTCATTGTTCATCTCATTCTCTAGAGTAGTTGGATTTGATGTAGCAAGGCTGATGTTTGTATCATCGGCATACGTTCTTGGTTTCGCCTTTCTCAGACAATTTGGTAAGTCGTTAATGTAGATCAGAAAGAGTAAAGGGCCGAGAATCGAGCCATGAAGGACCCCACAGGTGATTCGCCATTCATTTGACGTATAGCCATTGACTCTACACCTCTGGTGGCGGTTTGCCAAGTATGATTCAAACCACCTAAGGGAATCCACATCAATTCCATAGTTCGTAAGTTTCCGTAGCAGAATGGGATGATCAATGGTGTCGAACGCTTTTTGCAAATCAATAAAAACTATTCCATTGAGCAGCCCATTGTCAATATTTACAGACCAGCTGTTAGTAGCTTCTAAAAGAGCCGTTAGAGTGCTATGCATAGATCTAAATCCCGACTGACAATTGCTCAGTAATTCATTGGCATTTAGGTATTCGCATAACTGGTCGTAAATTGCTTTTTCGAAAATATTGGCTACTGCCGGTATTACAGATATTGGTCGATAGTTATTGACATCTGATCTAACACCTTTTTTAAAGATGGGTGTCACCTTGGCCGACTTGCACTCCGTTGGAAACATTCCAATTCGAGTCGATTGATTGAAAAGCGCGTAAGTGATGGAGAGACAATGTCTGTCGCAATCTTTAGCAGCTTACAAGGTATATTGTCCAATCCGGTTGCCTGCTTAGAGTCTATACTCTTTAGCAATTTACAAACCTTATTTATGCTAATATTTCGAAAATGGAATACATTATCAGTTGGTGTGAGATATGACTCGGGTTCCATGTTAGTTGGTTGAATGTCTGAGGCTAAATTGAGACCAACATTACAAAAATGATCATTGAAGGATTCAGCGATGTCTGAAGGTACATTTACTATTACATCTTTGATTATAATCTCTGCTATCCTAGTTGGGTTTTGTTTAGAGGAAAGAACTGGAAGCGTGAGCTTCACAAATTTCTTCTCAACAAGAGGCCCCGAGTGGCCTTAACTCGGGCCATCTAGGCCTAGGTATTGAATACATAGAGTTCTAGCATATTTTGTCATATGTTGGTTCACTACTGATGCTCTTGTGATAATTTATATATAATGGCACTACAAATGTCAAAATGCCCCATGTATGCCCAGAAAGGAGGGGGTGGGGGTCAGGTTTGGAAATGATAGAGCCAAAATACACACAACACACATACATACATGCTGTACACTAATGTACATTGCAGCCACAATTTCTTTCAATTATGTAGTTTTATTTTTAATATTACTTTCTTTTCAATAATAGTTCCTTGAGTATCTTTAAAATTATATAAAGTTGGTATGGGTGTTGTTGATTGAAGTGCAATGGTTAACATTTGAGTAGTAATTCCAAACAATGTTTCTCGGCTATTCCTTGTTAATATTTAGAATGTGTCATTCTACATGTGAAATAAAGTCATATATCTAGATCGGTCTAGATGTTTGAGTAATTCTCAATAACGAACCAGAGGAGACGATTGGGGTTGTAAACTACAGCTAGATCACCATTTTCAAATATTAGTGAGTACTGCACTAGTGTTCATTTTCTACATCTTGAAGGAGACTGAAACTTATAATGGCAGGCCACAAACAAACACGCAATTTCCACTCCTTCTTTTCTATCATTGGGGTCACAGCAAGTTTAATTTTCATTCCCGAATAATTCTTACAGTGCGACTACTGAAAGTGGGGCCACTTAGACAATGAGACCCAATCACATTGTAGAACGAAAACAAAGCATATTCAGATTTCTGGCAAGTCAAGTTGTATTGTTCTTTGCTATCTGTTGATTGGCTAAAGTTACTGAAGTTGTAATGCTTTGTTTTCGTTCTGCAATGTTATAATTACCTTACTTACAGTATAACTGAATTACTAAGGTTCACAATTGCAATTCTAAAGATTAATTACATATACTTATAAACTAATTCAATAAAATGTTATGATATTAAAACTATCAGTTAAAAGCAGCTATTTTGCTAATTCAAGACCTGACCAAGTGAAAGTGCCGATGCTGAACTGGAATGGTCAGATCCAAGAACTGAGGAATTGGGCCATTTGCTACTATATTTGATGCCATTACTAACAACAACAACATTATTTTCTCATAAGATGATGGAAATGTAGAGTAATAAGGCATAATAAGAAATACAATTATGAGGTGGGTCCTTAGGGTTATCTTAAAGTGCATACATGTATAAGCCGAAATTAGTACTAATGATGTGATATCACCACCAACACTTATTATACAAAAGCATGCTGGTAGAGACAAATTACCTATTTTTAAATTATAACTTATCAAAGTGATTATATCAAAAAAACCATAAATTATAAAATAGCTTAATTCACAAGCACAAAGAAATTCAGCAAATGTTGGTGATGAACCACTGCACCACCCCAGCTCCCCATTGTAAAAACTATACACTTTAGAATTTAGGAATAAGAGAATAGAATAGTTGAAACTTGTGCAAATAAATGTTAATACAAAGAAACCTCTGCCGCCGAAACGATTACAGCGCCACGGTATCTCGATTTCCATTGGCCGAGAAAAACGAGACGGTAAACATTGTAGGTTCATTGTAGGTTCATTGTAGGTTCATTGTAGATTTCAGATTGTCCATTTCCTATTGTTAACGGAAAGAGAAGGCGAAGTGAAGAAAGTAAAATAAATTCCTTCTTCGAGGGTATATAAAATCAAAGCTTTCTTTAGGATAAATAAGGAAGATTTATTGAACGGTAATTTCAAGGTCTTCATCGTCGGCAAACAAAAAACTGCGTGACGCGTAGGGAGGACAAAAGTGTCGAGGAGCAAGCGTCGCTTCGCTCCTCGGTGGAAAAGCTTCGTGCCTAAGCTTTGCGAAGTGATAACCTCTGATACCCAGGGTAGAGTTCACGCCATATCCTGCGGCTAGATTTTTGTTCCCGAATTTATAAAAACATGTGCATATAATATTTTAAAAGGACCCTGTCAGATCGAGAACTGAGAAATCGCGAGAAATCGCGAGAAATCGGGTCATTTCTACTATACTTTCCGAGAGGTTAATAACAATGAATAACAACACAACCCCACAGTCAATTGGTATAAAAGTTATCATGTTCAGTTTAGTTACTTACATTTACAAACTTAGTCCTATTAGTGTTGATCAGATCTTAGCCATCTATGTCACGAGTGGATCCTTGAGTGGATCTGGATATGTGATAAATTCCCGTCCAAAGCCCGTGAAATACCTCTCAGCTTTAGAAAAGTCAAAAATCTTGGTATTGCACTTGAAGGAACCTTTGATTTACACAAAAAAACAGCTGATATTAAAGGTTTTGCTAAGTCAAAACTCCCACTCGTCGCCATCTTGAAAAGTCCACTGTTCACATGTCACATGGCTGGCGCAACGTACGTGTCACGTGACCAGTCGAAATCTGATTGGTCGACGGCGCCAACCAGCGACACAAAAAATAATAAACGGCTTGCATTTTCTGACTCGTGCCTCGGCCGAAGGCCTGGCCCGAGTAATTACAGATGCACACCGCACACAACAACAGGTGTAGCGCCAGCGGAACTACTCTACGGGAGAGTGATACGGGGACGACTACCTCATCTAGAGCGCAGCATTGATGCTCAAGCGGTGCGTAACAAAGGACAGAATGAAGACATATGCTGACACACGCATACACGCTCAGCCCAGGACTTTTAAAGTCGGAGACAGCGTGCCATATCAAAAAACGAGTGTCGATATAGAGGTCTGGGACATAGAAACCGCCATTTTGAATGTCCTGGCAGCTCTTCCAAATATGGAATATATTATTTTCCTAATATGGAAGAGGCCGCGCGAAGTTCAAAACGACACTTTTGCTCGCTATTTTATTGATATGCTGGCAAAGCAGACAAAGACAAATAAGCTCACCACTAGGTTCGACATCCGACCTCGACAAGTCACGGAAGTAAAAGGAAGCACGATTACTGCCAACCGGGACGGTCACTCGATCACGAGGAATAGCTCATTCTTCAAGAAGGTACGCAACAAAGCTGAGAACATGAAAACGAGGCAAAATCATTTCTTCGTGTTTTCTTGACCACCTTTCAATAAAAATCGTAAAACGTTACAGAATTGTAGAAACTGGTTGTTTAAACCAATGAGTGATACCGTTGCCATAGAAACCAACGTTTCGCAAAATTAGGCGGGAAAATACAATGCACATTTGTATATGACGAACTTTACAAAACGGACCTTGCCTGCATTTAACATCAGCGGAAATATCGACGAGAGAAGGCTGGCATTGATCATTTCTGGCCTTGTCTCTCGCCGATATTTCTGCTAATATCGAAGTTTTATGATTTTTACTTCAAAGGTGGTCAAGAAAAAACGATTTTTTTTTTTGGGCCTCGTTTTCATGTTCAAACCAACTTGGATAGGGCTTGAGAAACGTTCCCGACCACAAGAAGATGAACAGCTCCGATCAGAAGGAGCTCAGCATGAGGTGATAAGGCCTAAGTTGCCGGATCGGCTCCGACGTCTTCGATGACCCCCGGATCGTTTGCAAGACTATTAAACATCTATTTGCTTCGCACACACGAAACTTTTAGGATCTAAGTTATGTTATTCATATCTATATGATTTGTCTTCACGTAGTTATTTCACTTTCCAAAAGGGGAAGAGATGTAGTGTATCCACCCCACCAGGACGTTTTGGTTATCACGTATTATGAATTAAGGAAGTACTCTATAGACGGGAGGACACGCGGACAGAGAGAGAGTTTTAGCGAGAGCAGCGAAATGTAAACAGTCGACTTAAATAAAGGTTTTGAGGAAAGAAAAACTTTCGAAGTTTTAACCACTTTTAACAGGATGGTTGAGAAGCATGCCCCCTAAAATATTGATACCTAAAAGTAAATTGAAGCAAAAGCTTATTAAACCATGGATAACTAATGGATCCTTAAATCTATAAAAAAGAAAGAAAAATGTACAAGACGCATTTCCTTAGCAAAAATCGTATAACATAAAACAGTATAAAGATTTCTCGAACTTACTAATTAAAATATGATTAAGAATAAAAGTAAAAATTATTATTACACTAAACAATTTATGATTTCTAAGCAGGACCTGAGATCAACATGGAAGCTTATTGGCACTTTGCAAATGATCAAAAGGAAAACAGAAGGTCAAATTATTCACAAAGATTCCAAAGATTCGTACAAATTATGGAAAATTTAATATATGATATCTTGGCCCCAAAGTTTGGAACAATGTTGATGAATCTATAAAATCTTTGAGCTTTCGCTGCTTCAAGCGAAAGTTTAAAGACAAACTTCTAAATCTTTATTAATAATCTAAATAACTGTTTTGACCCACATCCTGCTTACTAATAGTAACTTTGTTTGTTTGTGTGTATATTGTGTGTTGCGTGTGTATTTATTATCACCTTAATTAGTTATTCAACGTATTTAATGTTATGTGCTTGCTGATTTTTCGCCTTTTTCTGATTTGCAAAATTAACTCTATCATTTAATGGGCACCCGACTAGATTAGCTCCTTATAGTTATTTCGGGTGCCCGGTTACTTTATAACTTGTTTACTTTCATCCGACCCATGTAATCTGCCACTGTAAGTACAAATAAAAAAATGTTGAAGGAATGGAAAGGTTTTCACTGAGCAACTTGACATCGCTGAGCAATTTAATACTTTTCTCGTCAATGTTGGTCCATGATTGGCTAATAAGATTAACAACTGTTCCAACATACACTAACTCCACTAGTTATATTAATAATTCACCATCTTCTAGCTTCCGTTTTTCTCCTGTTACAGAAGCTGAAGTTTCTTCTCATTTTTCCAGCCTTAACGATTTTAAAGTATCACTCGATATTCCTAATAAATTGTTAATTGATAAAGACAGCAAGTCGTCCTCTCTCTGTCCTATTTACAAATATTATGAATCTATTGAAACCGGTGTTGTTCCAGATATCTTCAAAGTGTCAAGGGTAACTCCCATATACAAAAGTGGTGATTACAGACCCTGGCCTAGTAGCTATAGATCTATTGCTATTCTTTCTCCCTTCAGAAAAGTTTTAGAACAACTAGTTTATAACCAACTAATTTTAAAATTTTAAAAGCTTTAAAATGCGTTACAAATTCTTGAAATCACGTCATTTAAGTCAAATTATGCTAATGAGCTGAACATGAATTAAGTCAACATTGAATATGTGTATTTTTTTCAGTTGTTTTTCAGGCGTCAGACATTTGATCTTTGCAATATTATTGAAATATCGTTTAATAAGTGGAGTTGACATAAAAACGGAGCAAAATGAACTAAAATTAGCTTTTGACTTAAATGACGTCATTGAAATTTGATTCCTTAATAAACGAAAATGGCTAAACGCTAATTTTTTTTTTTCAATGCCGGTCATTTTGTTTTCCACTTTGACCATTAAATCAATGATAACTGGATAGGGCTCATTTGCACTTTGACCTTTAAATCAATGATAACTGGCCAGGGCTCATTTGCACTTTGACCTTTAAATCAATGATAACTGGCTAGGGCTCATTTGCACTTTGACCTTTAAATCAATGATAACTGGCTAGGGCTCATTGCACTTTGACCTTTAAATCAATGATAACTGGCTAGGGCTCATTTGCACTTTGACCTTTAAATCAATAATAACTGGCTAGGGCTCATTTGCACTTTGACCTTTAAATCAATGATAACTGGCTAGGGCTCATATGCACTTTAAATAAAGATGATATTTTGTTTCAATTCCAATTTGGCTTTAGGAAAGGGCATACTCAACTGAACAAGCTATCCTTGAGATTACCGACAGTCTGAAGAAAGCCACAGATAGTAAATAATAACTTGTGGTATATTTGGCCTTCGATACCGTCAATCACTACAGTTTACTAGCTAAATTAAACAAGTATGGCATCAGAGGTATTCCACACAAATGGTTTACTAGCTATTTATACAATCTGAAACAGTATGTGAAAATTGGCGATGCCGAATCGTCTATGCAGAATATCGTATGTGGATGTGGGATCCCCCAGTATCTACCCTTGGACCACTTCTTTTTCTACTTTACAATAATGATTTGCCAAAAAGCATGTACTTAAGTTTGTGACGTATTATGTATGACGAATAAATGTAATATAAATACGGCACACCGATCACTAAAGAATAAATGTAATATAAATACGGCACACCGGTCTGAAAATAGCCTATTATGCACAATCGTGAACCCTGACAGTAGAATTTCTAACGCAATGATGCCTGTTCCCAACTAACAGAGATATACATAACCTAATTTAACTGAAATTTATTGGACCCATGTCGAAGTACTTGCATGTACAAAACACCAAATAAAATATGTCTGTCTGTCTGTCTGTCTGTCTGTATGTGCCGCCGGGTTGGGTTATGGTTTTGAGCTCAGTTTGGGCAGGTAGGGTCAGGGTTTTGACCTGATTTGGGCAGATCAGGGTCAGGATTTGAGTTTAATTTGGGTGCAGTCAGGGTCGGGGTTCAGTATTTTTAGGCATCAGGGTTTTTCCCAAAAAGGGGGCAATCAGGGTTTTGTGGCTCGGATTTTGGGTCAAACAGGGTCAGGGTTTGAGCCACTTGGCCTCACATACAAACCCATTTTTAGTGTAAGTAACCACTCTCCCCGGGATTTTTTTAGCCGTTTTAGTGTGGACGGAAAGCCTAAACGGATAAAAAAAGATGCGATTTCGAATTTATCCGGATTAGTGTGGACATGGCCTTGGTGTTAATAAAAAAATATGAGTATTATTCTTTATAAATTAAGGTATTATCTAAATTTGAAAACCCTGACACAAATATATTACACAACGATCTATCCCTATTTGAATTATGGTGTAATGAGCTGGGGTAATACAAATCCAAACTAACTAAAATTTCCACGAAACAAAACAAGTGTATTAGAAGTATATTTTTTGTGTCAAGCAGGGAAAGTGAGGAATCGTATTACAAAATTCTTGAGATACGTAAACTAGAGAATATTTGTAACCTAAAATATCTCATTATTTGCTCACCAAATCCAACCCAACAACAATAACATTCCCCTATTTTTAAAGACTTCATCAAACCAGTATCAGAAGTCCACTGCCACAATACCAGATATGCTGCGAATTTTTATAAGCCAGACGTTAGGACCAATTATGGAACCTTGGGAAAATCTCCCCATCAATCTCAAATTTTTACCATTTAATTTATTCAGAAAGAAATATAAGCAGTTCCTCTTATCTTTCCAGAGCTAGTCCAAATTCCTGTCGTATTCTCCTTTTGCTTTTTCGTATCTGTATATATGCATTATTATTTAGCTCTTTCATCACTGACAATAATGTGTAACATATAATACTGCCGTATGTATGTAATTTAGTTTCGTAATCTTCCTTTTGAACATCACTGTAACTAAAATTCTTTGTTATTACTATTTCCTTTTTCAGCTTTTTCCTCTTTCTTTTCATGTATTATAAAATGCACATGTATTACAATTATTTAGCATTTAGTTCAGTTATCTCCTATTTTAAGTGCTCCTCTTTTTTTAACCATGCTTATATAGGGGTCAACTCGAAAGTAAGTAAGTAAGTAAGTTACTTTATTTAAGTGTCAATGTATTTAGCTTTGCAACTAATTGGGGACACTAGTCCTACGATTTTACGTCCTTATCCGAGCTTTGCTCCTTTGACCTCTACAGCACTCATATATTATTGGCTCTCTATTCTCTTTTGTTTTACTCTTTTTTTCCCTATTCAAAAATCATTGTAAACCTTAGGCTCTTAAAGATAGTGCTAAATAAAATGGATTTAATTGAATTGGGGCCATGTCAGCTATTTTAGCATTACTTTGAAAAGCTCAAAATTATATTCAAACTCAGAGAAACTAAAAATAATGGCCAAGTTTCGTACAGAAAACTGAGATTATCGGGCTACAGCGGTCAGCGGCGTAGCTAGCCATTTTTGGTTTGTAAGCCCGTTAGTGAGGTAAGGGAATCAAGAACAGACTAATGAATGTTCGGATAATAGACATGTCCAGAAAGTTTGTAAGCCCAGGCTTACTGGCTTAAAGGCAGCTACGCCCACGGCGGTCGTAAGGATTGAATGGATTATGATAATGAAAAGCTTGAAAATGTCGGTCCAACGTGTTCAAGTTTTAACTGGTGTCTTTGATATTATCCTGAAATTTAATCAGCTCAAAGGCTTTCGTCTTCAAAACTAAGCATCGCTATGTATAACTGAGTGTTCAACGAGTATTTTCGCATAATTAAAACAATTCAGATGATTTTTGACCGAAAGTAGAGCAGATAAACAGCGAGTTACGACATCAGCGCGCACTTGTCTACCTACCACAAGACAAAATGAACAGGAGACTTTATGAAGTGATGGAAGCGATAAGATATGAAAAAACCTAGTTACGGACAATCTCTTTTTTTTTTTTTCGTTATCTTCACGTTATCTTATTATCACTCATAAGTGATAATATTTTCCGCTCAATTTCACTTTTTTCCTGAGGAACTAAAACCCTAGGTAAACAGTTCCGGTTGGAACCATGATACATAGGAACCCAAACCCTGAAAATGATACATAGGCGCAGTGTGCTCTGCGTGAAGTCTCAAAATAAATGACTAAAAATATAATACCGCATATACCATTATGCTAAATATTGGGCCGCGATGCATGGAGAGTTTTCACGGCGTGATATCTGAATAATTTCAATAGAAATAGAAATTATTAAAATGGTGACAAATGGATCGATGCTATGGGTTTATATGTAGCGTTATTTGAGCTGTGCTCTATCATGAAATACGAGTTTGTTTGTTTTGTTATTTGAGAAGAGGAAATATCACAAAGTTTATTCCACTGATTTTATGTAAAATGCTCGCTTAATTATACGCTAAACAGTGTTCCTGTCTTAATAAAAGCTACTAATTGAAGTCGATACTCCTTTGTTTTATTATGTTGTCACTAAGTGTTTATCATCGATTCTTGTTTCAGCGCTCATTCAATCGAAGACCATGACCTTACTACTGTAATGAAATTAATTTCATCACATGATAAGAAAATCGCACTGAAACCGTATTATATCTTACTACTGAATTCACTGATCGAATAATAATAGACCGATTTGGTTATAATAAACTCAGCAACAATTAGTTTATATGTTTGTGTTACATACGAGAGTGAAATTTTACCAGATTTACATTACTTAATTTGCTTGACAATTAAGCTCAAACAGGCTTTGATCTGCGTTCAGGCTGATAAGTAAGATGCTATAATCAAAACTAATGTCATGTTTACTCTTGGAATATCAAAGCACTTTCAATTCCGGTATATTTACTTACCTTTTACTTGAAGAAACAATGAGAGCAGAGCGAAGATACAAAACTTCAACATTTCTCGGTAATGTTTGCCGAAGCCCTCAAGCTCAAGTAAACAGACTTTACGTCAATAATATGTCATCAGCTAAATTAGTGGGTGTGCTTTTACTTTCTGTTACGTCCACAAGAGAACAATGCTTGACCTCTCATTGTTTCGCAGTGGCCCAGATCTAGAGCTTATTTGTTTAGTTAAGGAATTTAATTTAATTTATTTTTTAGATGAATGTCAACTGATAATAGACGGTGGATTCACACTAAAGGAAAAGGTAAAGTATTCATTTATAAAAATTAGGGCAAATTCTATATGAATATATCATCACCTGCATGTACTAGTTGTGGTGCTCTTATATACGTGTACTCAACTCCTACAACTATTATTATTATCGTCTGACCTGTAACGCGGCTATATCCTTGTAATTTATTTAACATAAGCTCTCTAGATGAGCTTCTATGCTCTTAGAGCAAATGTTAAGTCTTAATATTGTTTAAATAAAAAATTAAAAAAATAAAGTTTATTTTTGTGATACGGACTGCTATTGTGGCGCAATGTGCTGCCGTGCAGTTTACAATCATGAGTTAGTACCTCAGAATATTTGGTTGTTGTGTTGGGAGACAATTCCCTACTATTTCTCGAAATAACACAACAGGTTCTTTCACGTCTCCCTCGTATAGATTAAAAGAGGAAAGAGACAAGGTCAACGATTTTTACGTCCCTGCTCAAGGACGCGGCTGGGATTCGAACCCGCGACCTCCCGTACCCTTCACCGTGCTCTACCAACTGAGCTAACCAGTAAGTACAACCAGTAAAACAATCAGGTGGGAACTGCTAAGTCAGAAATGCCGATTTTTGGCTTAGACGGTCTTAGACGCCGGCTAACTCCAAGGCACCAAGTCAGTCTCAAGTCACTTAAAGTACGTACACACGCTGCAACATTGCGCGCCATAGTTGCCAGCTGCAATAGCCGTTATTACGGCTGAGCCAAATGGTCAGCGGTTTCACCCATCAGTCCTCATGAAAACGAGGCTTTCGGGTCAACCATTTCAAAATGGTACAGAGATGGAGTCACGTTGAACGGAGATCACCAAGAAGATGATGCCCCAAACGATTATTTTCTAAAGAAATGTCTGTCCTTGGCCACTGGAGTGATATGACGAAATGTTTTTACAAGCCTTGTCTTCAGAAGCTTCTTGGGTCCGTAAAGTCAACAACTCACACTTAAAGTGCCTATAACCCTTTTGCAATTTTGATAGCTTATGAACCACCGAAAAGTTTTGAGTACTTCTGTGAAGAACGTTTTGGTTTACAGTGAATACTTTATGTTCTATGCTTGTTTGAAATCGTGTAAATATGACCTTTTGTGACCTTTCCTGACCCATGTCCGCGTAAGTAAAAGCCTGGGTCGAAACCTGTATATACGTCACCTCATTAATGCATTATTCTCCATGGCGCCTTTCTATCACAACAACATCGATGCATAGAAAATAAACACAGTTTGCGAGTTGTTAGTAAAGAAAAAAGTCATTTTAGTCAACATGTTAAGTATTTATTGAAATGATTGCAAAGCCGAATTAATTATATGACATCAAGATGACGTAAATACAGGTATCTACCCAGGCTTTTGCTTACGCGGTCATGGATCAGGAAAGGTCACATTTACACGATTTCAAACAAGCGTAGAACATAAAGTATTCACTCAAAACCTAAACATTCTTCACAGAAGTACTCAAAACTCTTCGGAGGTTCGTAAGCAATAAAAATTGCAAAAGGGTTATATGCACTTTAAACCAAGGGCTCTCTGACAAGTTACAAAAACTACAAAACAGAGCAGCCCGCATACTAACTGGTCTATCATTCCATACACATGTTGACGAGCTACTGAGTAACCTAGGGTGGAAAAGACTAGAATCTCAAAGGGCCATTCAAAAAGCAGTCATGTTCTATAAAGCACTGTACGGCCTTGCACCCGAGTATCTGACTAAAATGTTTGAAAGAAGAACCGATCGAAGCTATTCGATATAATCTCAGAGGCCCGTCGACTAAAATCTCCTTTCCTCATCCGCGCAGAAACTTCGGTAAAAAATGCTTTCGTTTTGACGGGGCAAAGATATGGAATGCACTGCCCGAGGATGTCAGAGCCTCCGATAAAATAAGTATGTTTAAGAAAATAATTATTAATATTGTAACCTAACTCTTAATATTGTAACCTATTCTTAACTATCATACTTCAACACACGACATTCATGTAAAACAGTAGGCATATTTTATTTTTTTACAATCTCTGTATTTTGTAATTGTTTTATGCTATTACTGATGTTTACTCGTGTATAAATAAAGTGTATGTATGTATAACTCCTCTTCGCATTCAGCCTTATGACATCGGTTAGTCCAACCATAGGCCATTCAGCGTCTTACAATCGCTACTAGTGCATCGAATGAAGAGACAGGAATGATAAAGCAGAGTAAAACGATGATATTTCATGGAAAAATTTATTAAACAAGCTCAAAGCTGATACAGCCTCAAACGAGTCGATGACCCGATAAGATGGGTGAAACCGCTGACCGTTTCATGGTATTTGGCTCAGCCGTAATAACAGCTATTCACACCAGTCCCTTACAAAGCGAGTATAAATAAGAACTCCACCAAGGTTCGTCGCACAGTTCGCGTCAGAACACCTACACCTCGTTCCTCGCTGCTTCAGTATCGGCGTACTAAGAAAATGGAAGGACAAGCACCCCAAGCCGCGAGAGTCCCGGCAGCTCAACAGAATGTCCCAGGTGGTCAAGATCTTCCACCAGCTGCTCCTCCGACATGAAGCCGTCGCTCATGCAGCCGCCAGAACTAGAGGCAATTTCATCCTTTTTCTCACTATGTGGTTCAGTTTTGTCCTCGTGGTCACTTACGCTTGTGTATGTATTTTGTTTTGGTCTATCATGGTTTGCGTTGCATCACCGTTTTAGTCTCCTTTGATAGTTTCGCCGGTGTATTTGCCTTCGTTGTAATTCAACTTTGGCCTATATTGCTTTATTCCTTCGTTACTACTATACGTATCTGGATGCGAATTTGTGTAGTGCGGTATAAGTTCTTGTTAATTTTCAATTCTTCGTTTTTAGTCCTTTATTTTGCACGTTTGGCATGTTTTGCCGTTGGCATGCACTTGTGTTGGCATAGGTTTACGTGCTGGCCTCACAAATGCGGATTTGTGCGGCCGGTATAAATGTTCTAGTTAATTTTCTATTCTTCGTTTTTAATCCTTTATTTTGCACGTTTGGCATGTTTTGCCGTTGACACTTATGTTGGCATAAGTTTACGTGCTGGCCTCACAAATACGGATTTGTGCAGTGCGGGGCTTGATTCAAATACTCGGGGCCGGAAGTCACGTGTCGGGTTGTAATAACAAAAATACTGCAATTATTCAGTACTATTTCACCGTTTACTTGTGAACCCTAGCTCTAAATACTTGAGAACTCGTTTTATGACTGTTAGGGTTCGTTTTGGGGACAGGGAGATGCAATGTATTCATAGGCAGTCAAACACTATTCACTTCCGGCCCCTAGTACTTGAATTGCACCCAGTGCGGTATAAGTGTTCTAGTTAATTTTCTATTCTTCGTTTTTAGGCCTTTATTTTGCATGTTTGGCATGTTTTGCCGTTGGCACTTGTGTTGGCATAAGTTTATGTGCTGCCCTCACAAATACGGATTTGTATAGTGCGGTATAAATGTTCTAGTTAATTATATATTCCTCGTTTAGTCCTTTATTTTTGTACGTTGCATCGCATGTACTGCCGTGAGTTTGGCACATGTGTTGCCGTGAGCTTCCGTGCTGGCCTCACAAATACAGATTTGTACAGTGCCATAATGTTCCGATTCGTTTTTTCCACGTTTTGGCATGCTCTGCCGTGAGTTTGGTACTTGTGTTGCCATATCTTTTCCTTTTGGATTTTATATATATATATTTGCTTTGACATATGGGCACCACTGTTATGCACTAACGCAGTGTTCGGAAGTTGATACATGGTCGTTATACGGGTTTGCCTCACGGTCAAGGATTCCTACGATATTATTGATGTTCCTCGATCGGTTAGTGCTTTCTCCTGGTCGTTCGACTTGTTATTTCTTTGCACACTACCTTTTTAGTATGCGTTTTTGTGAGTTTAGCATGGGTGCTTGTTTCTCGAGTACAAGTGTGTTTTTGTGGAGCATTGTTTCAATTTACATAAGTTAGCTTTCTCTGTTCCATTATAACTCTATTTGCAGTGCACGTTGTATGTGTAGTTACGACCATTTCGTGCCCGGGCTAACTTACCATAAGGAGTTTGGGGCTAAGTGTTATTGTCATCATACGTTTGGCATGTAGTTTGCCATGAGCCTATTGTTCCTCACGCATTTTCTCGCTTAACGCTTATACAGGTTTATATTACGCCATTGGTATTACTAGTTGGTTCGCCTTTCATGATTTAGTTTTTATTCCCCATTCATCCTACGTTTGGCATCAGCTGCCAGAGTAATTCGCGCACACGTGCTCCATTTGTGCCGTGCTGTTTTTATTCGATGGGTTAGTCTTTATGTTCTATTTGTTTTATTTCATTCATTTTGGGAGTATACGTATTGTAGCGTTTATGCTGTCTAGTACCCCTCCACCGACCACCCCTTCCCCATCACCTCCCCGCCCCGCCCTATTTCCCATGGCAGCGTGAAAGGGATACTAATTCCCTAGTCGGATTACTGACGCTCAGGCTGCCATCCCCTGGGTTTCCCTCGTCCCCACATTCCACTGCAATCAACCCGCCTTGCCTCTGGCTGTTATTCTGGTCGTGCTCCCCAGGGGATGGCACCCTCTCTCCCTTCCCCTTCCCAGTTTCCAGCCTTACTCCCTGCCGGTTTGTCTGTCTTTTACTCTGGATGGTGCCGCCACTGTATTGACCAACAGAATAGACCTGCTAGTTATTAGTTTGTTGGGCGGACATGATGAGTCATGTGGGCTGGCACAATACCCACACCACATCCTATTTCTTGATGCTGGCCCAATTCCTACGCCCTGGAGGTACGACTGAGTTGCTTTCCGCTGGGGTACCCTTACCGCTGGCTCCTCTTCTATCTACTCCGACATAACACCTCGAAGGACTACGGCAATGCCTTTCCTTCCCCGGCCTCGAATTCAGTTTAAATTCGTTTGATACTCGCATAAACCGCTTATCCCGTATAAGCCTGGGTGTGGTGAGTATGGGTGTTTTGAGTATGGGTGTTCTCCCTAGCTGGCCGTGGGGTATGAGTCATGGAGTTCCCTGATCTCGCGCGGGCGACAATGCCCATTCTTATTGCACGAGCTGAAAGGGAATGATGCGAATAGGATACTATTTGTTGCGCGCATTGTTGCTGAGGTAGAACTCGATTCTACTTCTGCAACATTGCCGGCAATTTTGCGCGCAATCATGATTTGTTTTAAGGTTGATTGTACCATAATGTTATCATTCCTCTTTCTTTGATTAAATTTTGTATTTAATATTTAGAGGTAAGAAATAAAATGTTGTTGTCGTTGATTGACATAAACGTCACGTCTGGACTTTTAATTAAGATCAAACACCTTAGACATAAACGTCAATCATATGTCTGGACTTTCTTACTAACCAATCCAAGCTCACTCTTCAGATCATGCACTAAAGTCAAACAAATTGCCGCATCACGCACAATGGCAGTTTGATCGGAAAGAATTCTCGCATAAATATGTGTTTGAACGCCTAAGAGTGTTTCTTTGGGATAATCCAAAATTGGATTCATGCTCCGGATCATACAGATTTTGTGGCGCCCAAAGAAACGACGATCTGAAAACGGCTTGGCGTATATAAAGTGTTACAAGATACAATGATACGGTGATACCAAGATACAGTGATACGTTACGAATACGTTACCTGCAAGTATCAAATAACTTTCTCATAATTCTTTCGCGCGTCAACTCAAGAAGAACAGCCTACTAAATAAATTACAATTTACACTTTTCCAGCAATTAAGCGTTAATGAGAGAGACGCTGCACTTGATCCGCAACATTTTATATTATCTTACATCCTAGATTACGTCTGACATTTCTGACTTGGTTATAGTGCCTGATGCCTTTCGGACAAGAGCAGCGACTCTGTCTCTATTGGCGAAAGTTATATTCTATACATCTATTCTGAAACGTTTCTAAAATTCTGAAATTTGTACATATGCGTGCAAATACCATGTGTGAACTGCATGTGTGTGTTTATACCCTGTCGTATACGTATATATATAAATATCATTTTTAATCGTATTCTTTCATACACGACCACATCAGCAATTGTGCTGCGTTTTAACAAATCGTGTTTAAATACAGGTTTTTGTATTGTATTGTATTGTATTGTATACCAAGATACAGTGATACGGCGATACAGTGATACGAAGATCTCAAATTTCCTTTTTTTAAGCGGACGCTAAATGGCCTAGGCTCGGTTTCAGCCGTTGGGGTGTCGTTTCGATCGCGCACTCACCGAAACCCCCACGGCTGCAAGCCGAGCCTATAAATGGCCCCGCTAAATACAGGTTTCAGTATGAAACTGACTGTTGTCTGGGTCACTTGAGTTCTTGCAGCCGTGGCGTGACGCTAATTTAACGGTATTATCTTTCAGCATGACTGCTTTGTCTGACTATTTTGTTATTTAATTTTAACTTTTGAACGTTACGCATTTAACATTGAGCCACTTGATTGCCCTTGTCGAAGAAACGTTTTTGCAACACAAATACCAAATTAACGCTGAAAGCTTTATTTATGAGAACGTTCGTGACGTCTGTTTTCTCCACCCGGCTCCTGGCTGGCTATTAGATGACACTCGACCGGCGAGAAATTGTGCAAGCACCTACTATACATCTTTAACAATCTCGAATTTTCCACGATCCCGTTTCTCCGATTTAGTGAGATGCTCCAACTCCAAAAATATCAGTAAGGTTGCTTTGTCGCATTTCGGAGGAATCGTATTACAAATTTAGTTCAAAAGTTATCATGCTTTATTCCGTGAAAGGCGAAAACATAATCCGAGTAGATATGCGGAAAACGCCGTCAAGAGCTCTCTTTTTAGAATTTCCCAATTCCCCGACTGTTATTTGCAGCAGAGATATCAATTGACATTTTGTAAAAAAATTCAGACAAATCGTATAAATTCTTCTTGAGTTGGAGCTTTTTAAAAACTATTTTGGTTGAAAATCGAAAGCGTATAGAAAATAGCACTTTTAAAAAATCTAGCCGTCTAGATCTGGCGTCAACAATTTGCGAGCTCTCGGCCAATAATTTCTCATCACAGTTTAACTATCTGTCAAGATTTCACGCCAATGTTGATTTCCGATCAAAATACTCGCATGTAAACACGGAATGGGGGGGGGGGGGGGGGGGGTGGGGACACAGAAACGCTTGCTACGCAGGCTAATATCGCACGGAAGAGCTAACGTAACCGTGGTCTGAATAATCCTTCACTGAAGCGCGTAAAATCGCATGCGGCCTTCTATAAACAACATGGCATCGTGTTTCACTATGCCAACTGCTCAACATCAAATACTGGGAAAACGACATTCTTAATGACAGATAAATTAATTGTGTCAACAAAGCTAAGTGGCATGCCAGGAAACTTTGAAACCATTTAAATGCAAATATATGCGTATTCTCGAGATTTTCATGTTTTGATAATTTTCGGAATAAGATATAATAATAATAATTAGTTTATTCACGCCTCCTGCAGTGTATACATATACTGAATTACAGGCTGATAAATAATAAGCTACTGATTATATAAATAAATACGTACTATATGATTTAAGTTAAAGTTAGATACCTTGGAATTTCACAGTTACAAAGTTGCTAAAACGGTCAGTCTTAGTCACCTTGGGTAACTGCTTTTACCCGATCTTAGCGACTACTGCGCCGATGAGTTTATCACTCTGTTATGTATTAGGGGGTAGGCTTAATGCTGCTTATAAATTTCTTACACGCCGCTAATCGACGATCGGCTAGAGTGTGGATACCCGCCTTTTCCAATGCTTCGCCGTTAGCAATACGCGGGAAAATGATGCTATGGACAACGCCCTTTTCTGGATATTTTCCAGGGCATTAGATGGGTATAATGAAGGCTGGCATACACGACACACGCATGTTCTATGACAGATCTAATCAGTGTACAGTAAATAATAACGATGTCCGCAGAAGGTACACCACACTTTTTGAGTTTCCTCAGGGCATACAGCCTCCGATTGGCTTTTTTGACTACATAATCGCAGTGGGAAACCCACGTGAGTTCCTCCGAGATAAATACCCCGCGAAGTTTGATTTCACGCACTCTATAGATTCCGCCGGTAGCAACGGGTCGCATCACGCAACTATTGTAGTGTAAAAAGTCAATCGATATTTACCAGGTTTTAACTGCATATTATTATTGACCACGAAAGATTGAATGTCGTCTACAATAAAAGTTAATAAGGATGGCGAGTTTCTAGGAATAATTTCCAAAGCTGTTAAGTCATCTACGAACTTAGCACGTGGATCCCATGAGGGTAGCAATCGCTATTAACCATAACTGCGAACAAGATAGGGCCTAGCTAGACGGATATCAGAAAACTCTGATACCTTTTTTTTAGATTAATATCTCTACTTTTGTGAAGGTTTAAAAACACAATATATGTAAATATTTGATAATAAGGAAAATCAAGTTGTTTTCTAGAATCTGTATTTATTAAGCTTTCAGAAAATGTACACTTTGTAGGAGTTTTCTGGCATTTAACGCGCGCAATTACGTTTCCGAGAAGGCTCCTGATAAATATCATTCAAACAAAACTAAAGTTCGCCCACCCAGTATTTCCCTACCACAAAATGCCACATTTGTGAAACTATCCAAACGTATCAACTTTGGTAAAAGGTAAGTATAATTGCAGTGTCATGTGTACGGATCAAGGTTTAGAATTGTATAAGTAATAACAAGACAAGACAGAACGAGACAAATTATTTATTTAGCGTCGAGTACTACTATAGTACATGGACTTTGGTCCAAATAAACTAAGACAGAGCGTTCTAGCGCAATGGCTCGACATTTAAAAGAGTCATCAACAAATTTAGTAATTTAAGTAATATCATGACAAGGGAAATTAGTGATTAAATTTCCCCGAGCTACAAATGATGAAAGCGTGGCCAAACTGAAATGGACCATACTTAACATCACTGAATGTTTCAACTAAATTGACCAAGATTGTACGCACGAGGGGAAATGTAATCAATATTAATTCCCAACATTCCATGCCATTGTAATACATTGTAATACATTGTAATACCAAGCTTCATATATTTTTAACGAATTTCCCAGACCTTAAGAAATTTTCCAGGGAAACCAAGAGCATTTTACAAAATAAGACCTCGTTCCAGACCAGACTGACTATTTTTATTATTGTCTCTGTTTTGATCATCATTGGCCATATTGTTGACATTTATTAATAATTTAGTAATAATCATTTTGTAAATGTATAGACCTACTCGAGTAACACTGAAATGTAATTACGTGGTTGACTAAATAGTCAAGGAGCATGCGTAGAGTTTAATTACGTCACGTTGATGCTTTTAAGTATCCCACATGCAGAGTTGTCGCCAGAGGATCAAACAGGGTGAAGGGGGGCATTGGACCTCCATTCCCCAAAGAACTGCCCCCCTCCCACACTTCCTTCACTCTCATATTAAGTCTCGAATGAATTCAGCCGCTGGATGTCACTAACTGGGTTACAATATAAACGCGCTCACCCTACCATTTGTTTTCTGACTTTGCCTTCCCTTACCCTACATATTTCCCCATTTTTTTCCCATTTCTGATTTTGCTTGACCCCAAGTCCTGGCGACAATCCTACACATGATAAATGTGCTTGAACAAAGAAAGAAAATCGAGGAGATCATGACATTACCATCTTTAGATTACCAAGTCAGAAGTGATCAATGAATAGCCCTGTAAAAAGCCCAGCTTTTGTCAAGGTAAATTTACGAAAGTAACTATATAGAAATCTCTTCAACGAAACATGTATATGTACGCCTAAAGGAACGTTGTTCCCGTACAAATTCGCTGTATTAGATGTACTACAAGCCCGACTACAAGGTAATTATTATAAACATAATTAAAGTAAAATAGAAACAAGATAATGTGGGAAGCAACGTGATCCTTTCCGTTGTTTTCCAGTCTTAACTTTTAGTTTTATATGACATCGCCCTCGACATGATAAGAAAAATAAAAAAAACATACCAAACTATCGATAGAGTACACACAACAATATCAACAGACAATTTGCCATTAACGACAGCTGACAAGCCTTGGGAGCTCTACTGACGGAAATGACGTCACGATTGCATAAGTTTTTTTGACAACACTTTACTCGACATTCTAATCTTCCGAAACCTTGCACGACATAATCTTCACAGTAGTTCGGCTTGCACACCATTGCACTGACACAATCTCTGGTGAATTCATAGGAGTTGTTTCTTATCTTTGTTTGGTAGTTATTGCAGTAGGGTTGGTCAGCGTTACATGTCTTCACGGTACCGTTACATCTAACATCTGCTGTTGTACCCGTTGTAGAACAGAAATAACAATCAAGAGCTGAACCTGAAACAGTAAATAAGAATTAATAACTATTTAGAGCGGTTTTCAATTGACCGATTTAGCTTGTTAAGTAGAGTAAAGCCACTTTTATTTATAGAGGGTTTAAAGTGCAAGTATCATGTCAAAAAATGTTTTATTATTGTGTTTGTTTCTCACAAAAAGGTACTAATCTTGCAAATTTTGTAACATTTCTGGCATTAAATCCCTAATTTTGGTTACTTTTCGTGGATCCTGTGACGTCATAAGATGAATCAACTCCCTCCCTAGAGAAAACTACTACAATAAAATCCCGTAGGTTTTCATTGTGACATCACAAGATGAATCAATCAGCGTTTATTCTAGTTAAATTGCTGCTCCTGCCTCTCAAAGAAAACTAAGTTAGACAACTGAAGTATATCAGAAATAGACTTTGGAGCAAAAAGAGTAAATGTTGTTTTATGGCTTTACTTGCACCTTAAACACGTTTACCGGCTAACATGTAGTTCAGTAATCTAAACTGAACTCTTTACTTTAGTCCTACGGTTTTACGGCCTTATCCCAGAAGGTCTAACCGTTTACTGTTGGATTATATAAAGGCAGCACCTTCTACTCAGTTACTTTAAGACCCTGAGTGTTGGTCCGGCCGCGGTTTGAACCCGCGACCTCCCGCACAGCAGACTGAAGCTTAACCACTAAGCTAAGTAGCCAGGAGGCGGTTGTACATTTGTTGTCACAATTAAAATCATAATTAATTGTTGTCACAATTAGGGCGCGTTCGATTAAGAATAGATGGAATAATCTCTGGAAATCACTGGTTCAGGCACATTTTGCACTGTAAGCTACTAAAGTTGGCTGAAATATGATATTCAGGATACATTTTGTATTCCATGGACTAACACTTCCCGAAATAAGCGATTTGTAGTTATCATTCTGTGTATTCCTATTCCGGAATACGGTCAATCGAACGCACCCTTAATTTGTACATTTGTTGGCCCAATTCAGGTCACCTGATTTTTCTTGTTTTTCTGTATCCTAAGAGGAAATGTATTAATTTCTCTAATTGTAAAACAAAGTTCTGAATCATCTGGAGAGTTGTCACATGATCTGAATTGGGACAACAAATATAAAATGACGTCATAATGCGAATACCATATTAGGTTATTGCTTTCGAATTTGATTGGCTAGTTATCCACGATAGCGTTTACTTGCCTCGTGATTGGTTGAAGTAAAAGCAATCGTGAATTACTTCAGTTCTTGATTGGCTCATTGGGTTTGTACTCGCTCTTTTGATTGGCACATGTTTTGGTTTTATGACACTCAATCAAAAACCGCTCTATTTCATGGAACTCCCTTACAGATAGAACATGATGAATGAGACTTTCAAAACATGGTTTCCATGGAGATAGTGTATATATATATGGGACTAGTCAATAGGATATATGTATTATATGTATTATATTTTAATACTACAACGTTGTGCACAGTAGAAAATCTCAACAGGGGATTGGCTAATGACAATGTTTCAAAAGGGCTATTAAAGGGACCAATTTTACCTGAAGATGGCTCTCTTTATTTCAGGAGACCGAATAGAAGAGTCCAATGTTTTTTTCCGCTATTACGATATCTGCTTAAATGAGCTATACCAGCATATCCGAGTCGTTGAGCCGGTCTTAATTTTCTCCCTGTTTCCTTATAAGCGCTTACTTCATCCGTACACATGCATTTCCCAAAAAATCTCTCGACAGACCGTGTCGACATTGCCAGCAAATTAAACATGCAGTCTCTTCAATATCATAACCAATAAAATAATGAAGCCATACAGCTGTCAAACGCAAATCTTCAGAGTACGATTATGGTATGCTGTATAATTTATAATCCGCACGGTCTCTGAGAATTAAAATAAGTTTTCTTACTTCACAGAAAACCATTGGGTCGTATGACTCCGACAACCTTTTTCAATCAAGTGTACATAGAAACGAGGCTAACAGGAAGCACAGGGATCTCACCTGATTGCACTACCCAGCAGAACACTGCTACTGTGACACCAACAACAAATTGTCCCATCTTAAGATGGAAACTAGAGCTGAAATTGGAACGAAATGGGCGTTAGCTTCTGTAGACATTTATAAGCGGCATGGCAGATTGGTAATGCCGGATTATTATACAATTTAGTTACTATCTTAATTCTGATTGGCTGTAGGTTATCTGTAGGTTGTGACGTCACAATGCTATTATTGCCGCGAGCGTAGTGAGCAGCGACACTAAACTTGACGTTACAACACAGGATGACCAGACGTATACATTTTCGCAAGCATACCATTTCCTTGAAAAATATTTTGGGTTCATGGTCACCAACCAATCGGCCAGTGATCGCCTCGCTTT
The DNA here is from genome assembly GCA_030867875.1 of Actinernus sp. WN-2022. Taxonomy (NCBI): domain Eukaryota; kingdom Metazoa; phylum Cnidaria; class Anthozoa; order Actiniaria; family Actinernidae; genus Actinernus; species Actinernus sp. WN-2022. Next base: position 12,436,626 of record JAOWCC010000655.1, on the reverse strand, counting down.
GACGCCCTGGATCTTAGAGGGTATATCCCGGATGTAGCAAACGGCATCTATATTTTCGCGTTCGCCGATTTCAACAGTGATTTCAAGTGGCCGGATTATAAAGTACCATTTTATCAAATTATCATGTCAAACTCCGCTGAGCTATGAATACTTTCAGCAGTGATGATTATGCTTTTACAAATTCTAGAGGGCTGTGTAATGGCCGTTTAATTAAGGTTGTAGATACGTTCTATATCTTTGATTCTCATGCACGTAATTCTGTTGGAATGCCTGATCCAAATGGTACCGCAGTTATCATGAAATGTGCTGATATCAGTGACTTACATGAACATTTATATGGCCTGGCAGCTGATTTGAATAGTCCGTTTTTTAAATTGTACCTGTTCATTTCCAATATAAGCAAGTAAATGTTGGTAGTATGACAACCTGGTCATGCATGATTTTGTATGTTGCTATCAGCAGGGTAAAAACTCTGTCATGTGTTATTGAACCAATGACATTTGAAAGGTTGACTAGCTAGAAATCATCAACAACATTGCGATCAGTACAGACTTGTGGAAGAAACAAGATTATATCAACTAGCACAGGCAACATGTAGTTCATTTCATCAGGCATATAATTGTTATAAAAGTGTAGGGAAATGTAATATCACATCCCATTAATTATTGCATTTTACAGATTTACAGAGCTATAGTTCACATCTCCCTGGTTAATATGGCAGCAGCAAAGTGTCCTAGGCCATGGCATCTAAAGGTAAGAAGTTGTAAGGTGAGGGGCAGTTTTGATGTTCATATAAATGCTCTAGGATGAGGGTTATGGCCAGGGATATGGTCAGAGTAAGAGTACAGTAGACTACAGTAGCTAAAAAGTGAAAGTATGTACCAAACTGTCTACTTCAACTGATCTGTTTCTTTCTTTTTCTTTTGTTTAAGATCCTCCTAATGAACTATCAGGCTAGTCCACTGCCTGTCTCCAGTGAAAGGAGGTAAAGATACCACCAAGAAGAAGTACTTCGACTTCGCAATCCGTTAAGCGAAAATTATCAACTATTGGTTGCACCATCATATTCAAATTTGTTCACCGCACTTGCCATAATCTATAATTACTCCTAGTTGATTATTAAAAACTACAGAAACTTGCAAATCATTACTAATATCACTAGTCAGTAGCTCTATCAATCCCCTCATAGCACTTCACTTTCTATTAGAAACTTCTCGTCTGTAGATATTATCTGTAGGTAGCGATCGAGGATAAGTACCTTAATATAGGAAATTAACGAAGCCCTATATTAACGCGACAAAAATTAACAGGCCATAAAATTAACGCGAATTTCTGAAAAGTTACATTTACGTGCATTAAATGAACGCGATTTTCCGTCAGAAATATTTTTACGTACATTTAATTAACGCGAATTTGATGTCTTAGGTATAATAAGCTATAGCAAACTGCGCATTTTACAAGACATAACAACAACTTCCAACAGAACTAAACGTTTAATATCAATCACATTTGATTATATGTATATTAAGCAAGTAGGTACATGTAAGCATGGTTTAAGCCTGTAAAATACAGCGGATTATCTATACGTTCGAATCGAAAGGTATATTACGGTATTGCTCAGTCGATATATCTGGCATGCGCTGGAGAGAGGAGCTGATATAAGAGCCGAGGTAAAATCCGCTAAATTCAAGCCATCCCCACTTGTCCAAGGCGGCCTTGAAATACCCATTGAGGTAACTGCGAAATGGAAAGACTTAAAAGCAATAGACATTGTAAACAAGAGAGTAGAAGAAGTGAGCTACCCTGTGGGAGAGGACGATCACTACATCGACGAATCAAAAGACATTTTAAAGTCCCTGTTACTTGTCATGAAGAGGTGTCAAGTGAGTCTGAAAGTGAAGCCAACAAATATGATTTGGCATGAAATAAAGGTGTCTTGAAATAACGATGCTGTAAATTAGTGGTATTTTAATTAACGATGTTATAAATTAAGGGGCATTTAATTAACGCGAATTTTTGAAATTCGCGTTAATAACATGCTTCGTTAATTTCCTATATTAAGGTAAGTACGACCATTTTATGCTAGGAAATAGAGAAATCAGTTCACATTTTTGTGCTGGAACATGGCAATGGCTTCCGTCAGTCATCGAAGTGGGCGGGATCAAATATCCAAACCGTTTCTACATCAACCGGTCAGGGATTCAGGATTTCGAGTCAGGATTTCGAGCATTGATGTTCTCGTTTTCTTCTTGACCTATTCCCAAGGCTTTTCCCTGCCAGGATTTTGCATTCGTATACTTTCCTGGGGATTTTCCAATTACTTCTTACACTCAATAATAATTCATGAGATTTCATCCAATGGAGGGACTGTATTTGGTCACATGCATGGGTCTTGATACCCGGTCAAACCCTTGTCCGAAGCTTCGTCAAGTAAATGAATCTTGACATCCAATGAAACACCAGTTCCAAACGCACTAGTTATCAGTTGATGCAAGTTCCAACCCTAGGATTAAATATTTCTTAATCATCATATTGTCATACCTAAGGAGGCCTCCACCTCTCAAAATCTTGCATTCTATTGGACCTCATTTGGATTTCACTGACAAAGAATCTATTATTTTATGGTTATGGTTTGTGTTGTTTCAGGGTAGGCTATTGTTTGGATAGCCAGTACTGTTCCAGGTTCCGACGAGGTGAATTCGCCCCTACTCATGAACTACTAACTACTTTTATTATTCAATACATCGTAACATTGGCCAAATATGGTCATTTCACTTTTAATATCTGTCATATATCCTGCGATAGCTGTCATCCGAACGGATTTAACAGCTGTTTTTGTTTCTACGAAATCCTGAAGTGTTTCAAACACGTAGAAAACTATGAAATCGACCGAATTATCAATCATTCTGTTCACTGAGAACACAAAGAAGGCAACAAAGTTGCATATTGAAGATTTTCAATACATCTTAAATGGTGAACCCAATCGCAAATACCCAAATCAGATTCATATACTGATTCATAATGATTGCTTAATTCTGCTCGAATAACTACTTATTAACCGAGCAAGTGAGGTTAATAAGGTGTTTATTATATGGCATATTTTGTTTTAACTTTTTAAGTTTTAATTCGACCGGTTCGTGTACACAAACACTGCAGTGGGAAAATCCGTATTGCCCGTGGGCATTACGGGAGAATTCCGCCCGCTAAACGGCCAATCAGCGCGCGCCATTTGACCGGAAGTAGCTCCTGTCATATAATAATACATATTTATTACACGAAGAAAACAACTAGCAAATCACCTCGTTTGCAGTTAACTAGGATCTTTGAAATAGCGATACTTACTGCCACGTCATCTATTGTCATTAATGTGCCAACCAGAGATCCATTGGTTCCTGACACAAAGCGGCCTTTTGAAATCAGGCACATTAGCATAACAATTGAAATGTTTATCAACACGAAGTATCACTATCCAAAGTCGATTGTTTTCGACAACAACTTCGAAAGGTTGAAGCGAATCACTCGTGACTCGACGAATTTCAGTCCGGAAATATTGGCCTTCCAAGCATGGCCAATATCTGGGCACGTATTCGAGACCAAAACACCAACGTGTGAGGTGTGGTGTGATTGGTTGCTTGTTAATTGATCTTGTGATGTTAATTGACACCTATCGTTAACTCACTCTATTAACTATGGTTAGCATGATAGTGAAATTCGTGCCGCCCGCTACGAGAGGTTTTCTCACTCTTCTCTATTCTCTTTATGCCTGTTATTCAAGAGGCTACAAGAGTAACAGCTAAAACCCAGTCATGCCTAGACCACATACATCATAATTGCACGTCGCCCTCTACAAGTGGTTGCATAACTAGTGAAATTTCAGATCATCTTCCTGTGTTTTGGTTATTGTATAATCCACAAAGAAATCCTTTTCCTGGCAAACTTTAAGTTCGTGATTTCAAGCATTTTGATTATAAAAACTTTAAGAATGACATAGGTGAGATTCATTGGACGGATGTTTATAACTCGAATAACCCGAATGAATCACTAAATCGTTTAATCCAAAAATTCAATACCGCATGTAAAAACACGCACCCGTTAAATAGACCGTTAAATAAAATATTTTTAGACCTCGCAAAGGCTTTTGATACTGTAGACCATGCGACTTTGCTATCAAGATTGCACACCTATCGCATTAATAATAAATCCCATAGCTGGTTCTGTTCTTACTTACACTCTAGAAGTCAAATGGCTTAAATAAATGGCTCTTATTTTGATCAGTGCACTATAACACATGGCGTTCCTCAAGAATCTGTCCTTGGACATCAACAGATTACTTTTCAGTCCGTATATTTGCAGACGACACATCACTCACCGTCGCAGGACAAAATTTAGACTCTCTAATATGTGAAATAAATAAGAAGATTATGATATGTATAACTGGTTATGTTTCAACAAACTTATACACTAAATATAAAGAAGACTAATTATATAATTTTCCAACCCCAACAAAAACAATAGTATAATTTATCGTTGCTAATATTAATTAATGCAGCCAGAGTGATTACCAAATCCAACTATGACACAAACTCTAATTTTCTTCTCAATATGCTAGGCTGGGATAATCTATCTATAAAACGTAAGAAACAGAAGGCAGTAACAATGTATAAAACACTCCACAAGCTTTCTCCAGTGTACTTACAAAAAATATTCATTTTCCGTAGCACAAATTACAACCTAAGAAATTCGGAAAATAAATTAACCCTACCTAAACCACGAACTGACTACTTAAAGCGTAGCTTTAGTTATAGTGGGGCCCTATTATGGAATAATCTTCCCAATGAGACAAGAAAATGCGATTCTCTTGGGCGATTTAGAAGGGATATCGATAACATATTTTCCGTATCGGACTCCCACACGGCAATCATGTAAAACAGTGATATTTTAAATATATTTTTAATTGTAATAACTGATGATTTTACCGTGTTTAAATAAAGTTGATGTATGTATGTATGTATGTATGTATGTAACAAGAAACCAATAACAAATTGTTACAGTACTAAATATTTGGGTTTCTCTGTCGACGCTCACCTAACATGGTCCGAACATATTGCGTATCTAAATGATAAACTTATAGTAAGACAATAAATGTTATTATAAAATGTAAAAAATATATGTCTACCTTGAGCCTTCTGAATCTGTACTTTTTATAATTATTAATCTATCCTTATCTGACATATGGCTGTATCATCTCGGGAAACAATTATGATGCCCTTTATCTACTTTAGGTAAACTCCAAAATAAGATAATACGTGTGATTTGCGATGTTCCCATGCGAGAACATATTAATACTCGTTGTATTCAATTAAATATTCTTAAACTACATGACATTATTGAAATGCATACCTACCTGCCTCTATATAAATGATTGCCAAACTGGCAATAAAAATAGCTCTAACTTGAAATACGTGTCTGAACAACAGTATACTACTAACCAGGAGCTCGGTAAACCAACATCTTTATATTGAACCTTTTCGAATATATCTGAGAAAATTTTCACCTTCTGTTATAGGATGTTATTATTGGAACGACAAAAACATTTCAACCCAAACTCAATCAAAGAAAGCTCTTTTTCGTTACTCTGTTTCTCAACATTAAATAAATACTGCCGTATCGAATACGTTTGCTTCATAAAGATAGATAATTTTCAACATCATCTAAGGTATAAGGGCATTACTATTAGGTTTCTATTACATGCCCTCCACCCTCTGAAATGTAATTTAAATGTAAGTGGTTTAGGTGTGCTAATGTGTATTTTTTTCTATCCTGTGTGTGTGTGTGTTATAGTATAATCTAGATTGTAATGTAATTGTCAATGGTGTAATTCATTGGTGTGGAAATAAACAACAACACTCTTCTCTCCTCGACGCTCCGCGGCTCGCTGATTACCGCTTCCCGGCTCTCTAGGAAACGGAGAAAATATCTGGAACCAGGGTAAGATCATGTTTGAATGCTTGAGACAATCCACATGTTCCAGTTTTAGCATTTTCTCATATCAGTAAACAGGAGAATCAAAAAGAAATTGGAGGAAGTCAATTCATTTCATTCTTCCAATTTTATGTGCGACGATTTCCCAATTTCACTCCAATTTCGAAAACCCAAAAGAATGTTGCGACTCGTTACCATGCATGAACCTCCAAGATATTACTACAAATATTGAATATATTTCAATTGTCTACATTGAAACTTGAAGTGAACTTGTAAATGAACTTATTTTCGGGATGTTAGTGAAGTACACCAATAGAATCATCCAATACTCCTATAGAGCAAACTATGGCAAATTCAGTTTCAAGTTTTCATCCAATGAAAAACGTTTCGAGTCTTAATTCTAAGAGTTCAAACTGTCTTAAAAATAAATTCAAGGCACACCTCATTACATCAGACGTCGGATTACATTCTTACTTTCTTTCTTTCTTTCTTTCCCTCCGAAAACAGCGTCACTCCGTAACCAATTTGGACCCTGATGAATTGAGAATATGGATTGAGAATCAAAACCTTCATTTACTTGCCATTAATGAAACCAGACTAGACGTCTTTAATGACCATAAAAGGTTATGAGCGCCTATGATGCATGTGACAGGAACCGCTTTGGTGGTGGAGTATAATAATAACAATAATAACAGTTCTTATACGCATTATGCATGCCTCAATGCGTTTACAAGTTTGAATGTAGTATAACTAATAATATATATGTCAAATTTACAATGTCAAGTATATATATGATATAAAAAGATTATGTACATACACGAAATTAAACTATTCTATAAGAATTAAAAAGGTGGGTCTAAAAAAGATATATAATGTACATACACGAAATTAAACTATTCTATAAGAATTAAAAAGGTGGAACTTGAGAAGATATATATATATATATAATGTACATACACGAAATTAAACTATTCTATAAGAGTTAAAAAGGTGGGTCTTAAGGAGCGCCTTAAAATGATATAATGACTCTGAATTTCTTATCTTAACTGGAAGTGCATTCCAAAGACTTGGTCCAGCAACGGAAAAGGCGCGGTCCGTGACCGTGAAGATAAGACGTAAACCAACTAAGGACAGATCCAGTAAATCCAAACTGAGACTCAAGTCTGCAGATAAGTATTTCATGATCAATAGTGTCAAAAGCAGAGGACAGGTCAAGGAGGTTGTTCTGATACACGAAGAATATCATTATGAACACGTAATAGCGCAGTCTCAGTGCTATGGTACTGCTGATATGCCGCTTGTAGACTGGGGTAGAGTTTGTTAGCCACAAGGTAATTGCGGGACTGGCCAGCCGCAATCCGTTCAAGGACTGTTTATATTTACGCGAAACCATTGGTTATAAAAATCGATCTCATCTAAGACTGATCTAATTACCGAATGAATGGCATCGAAGCACTGTGCATAGAAATCTTGAAACCTTACAGTAAACCAGTTGCTATATTAGCATACTACAGACCCCCCGACTGTGATGCAGATAATTTCTTTATCGTTTACGAGAATATATTGACTAACTTAGACGCCGAAGGAAAAGAGGTTAATGTTTTGGGCGATCTTAACTGCAACACTTTAGCAGAAAGTGTCAGTTACCCTACACGCCTCTTGGAATCAATTAGTGAGTTATATCAATTTACAGAATTAATCTCTGAGAATAACAAGAATAACCGATTACAGTAAAAGTTTAATTGACGTTATCTTTACAAATGCTCCTAATCGAGTAGTACAAAGTGGAGTCATTAATATTGACATCAGTGACCACAGTTTGATCTATGTCATACGTAAGATAGCTATCCCAGCTAAAACTAAACATAGAGTTGTCACATCAAGAAGTTTCAAATATTTCAATGCAAATAACTTCCATAGTGATTTAGAACTAGTCCAATGGGTAAAGCTATAAAGTGTAGACAACCGCGATAAAATGTGGGAAATATGGGAAGACATGTTTTTTAATCCATTGCTGACCTCCATGAACAACTAAACAAGTAAGAAACAAAAAGTCGCCATGGGTAGATTCAAACGTAAGGAATCTAATAATTGAAAGGGATAGGCTTAAGCGTATTGCTGGTAAGTCTAATATCAAAGGAGATTGGAAAAAAATATAAAACATGCAAAAATATTACTGACAAAGGAATACGAAAAGCGAAAGCCTTGTACTATAAGAATCATATTAGTACCAATTCAAGAAATCCCAGGGAAATCTGGAACACAATAAATTAAGTGTTGTCACGTTATACAAAATCTAAATCGAATATTGACACCATGCATTCAGACGGAAAATTCTACCTTTTACAGATGCTAAAGATATCTCGGAAATATTTAATAATTGGCATTGAACTAGCATCTGGTATCCCACAAGGACCTACGAACCTACGTTGACTATATTAACAAGTCCTTGCCTAGTTAGTTAAACCGAATGACACCGACAACAATCTTAGATCTTCTAAAATCCATGTCTGCAAAACAAATTAGCAAGCTTAGATAATCTGACATGCCGTTTAGTGATTAAAGAGGTCTGTTGACACTGGAATTTTTCCAGAGGGTTTGAAACTCGCAAAAGTCACTCCCATCTATAAAGCAAAGGGCAACATAAATAACTATCGTCCAATATCTGTTCTATCCTCTATAGCCAAAGTTTTTGAAAGGATAGTTTACAATCAATTGTATATTTATCTCAATCAAAACAACCTTTTGTCTAAATTCCAGTCTGGCTTTAGACCTTTCCACTCAACAACTACTGCTTTACTGGATGCAACTACTGCCCATCGACATGAGAAGGCCTGACATGTCAATTACAATTTTTAAGAAAAGTCTGAAGACTTACCTTTTTGGGAAAGCTTTTTTGTAAATATTCATTTTATTTTTTAATGTAGTAATGTAAAGCGCCATAGTGCAGTTAGTGGATATGGCGCTATATAAATTTATTATTATTATTATTATTATTATTATCTCATCTCGTTCCAGGGATATTAAGGTTTTTGGAATATGCAAATTAGATGGTCTATGACGTCATAAGGTTGACACAGCCATGAAGACAAATCACAAAATGAAGAATATCTCTGCAAATAGTTTGTAAAAACAATTGACACTTTGCACAAGTATCTTTTTCTTTCTTTTAAATTTTCTTTCTTTAACTTTCTTTCTCTTTCCTTCCCTTCCTTTTTCTTTCTCTTTCTATATCTTTCTTTTTCTTTCTTTTTCTTTCTTTTTCTTTCTTTTTCTTTCTTTTTCTTTCTTTTTCTTTCTTTTTCTTTCTTTCTTCTTTCTTTCTTCTTTCTTTCTTCTTTCTTTCTTCATACCAGCCGGTACCAACAATCAGTTACGATTGTAAATTTCACGGCAGCACATTGCGCCACAATAGCAGTCGGTATCACAAAAATAACCTTGTGAAGCTCATTTGAATATATCCATATAGAATTTGCGCTATATAAATGAACACCTTTACCTTTTTTAAATCATGCATATTATGATATACATGTATAGAATTACACTCAATGTCTAGAGGCACTATCATATCAGTTTGCGTCCTTAGTGTTCCATAGCTTTCACGGATAGATCAGATTTCGTACGAAGTGCCGTGACATTGAAATGGTTTCCCATTGTTTTTGTCTGCAGTGTGGCTTTAGCTAGATTATGCTCGGAAAATAGAGAATAATGCTTTTTGACGTCACCCTTGAAAACGGACTATTATGGTCGAAATTATGCTTGAGTGCAGACATGGCTCATCCACCAATCCGCAAAGAAAAGAAACTAATAGAACAATTCATTAAAGATGAACGGAACGTTTAATGTGATATTTATACACCAATGCGGTATTGACTGCTACTCTTTGAATTACGCACAAATTATATCTGATCTGTTACATCTGTTTTTAGAAGACTGAGACTTGGTACACTTTAATTTTCTATAAATCTTTTATTGAGTAGATGCAAAAGTCACTATTAAAAACCACTATTATGCCGGCATAATTCTCGATTCCCAAACCGTAGTATTATACTCGAAATCTTGCCGGCAAATCTAGCTAGCTTAGCCTGCACTATTGCCTGTTGTACACTGAGTTATAGTTATACATGAAATGACTATGTACATATTTTGGGTTCTAAATCTGTTTGGCTCAAAAGCAAAATATAATAATGGCTGCCACGTCGTCAAAATGTCAAAATTTCGTCTTGTTTCAGTTTAAGATTGAACTACTAGTTGATTTATACTAGCTAGCCGCTCTCAGTTTCTATGCTGTACGCTCCGAGTCAAATATCGAGCTCATAGTATAATTTTTTTTTTTAATAAGCATGTTGAGTTCTTAGTTCAGCCCACACTTCTGGATATCTATATATTATGTATCTGCTCTGCGTATGTATGAATCGTTTTAAGTGAAAATAAAATAATATAAAGCTGAATAAAATACTTTCATTAATGTCTGAACATTATAAACGATGATTTTAACTAAAGCACGATCAATATCAAAAGCACTATAGATTTGCATATTGTGTCTGTTTGTGGTCTCGTTGAGTACAATGAAAATGAAGAAAATTTCACGGATCGTTTCTTTTTCAAGGTGAACCCAACGTTTATTTTTTGACAAAGATCAGCTGCTCTCATGAAGCCTTCATGAAACCAAACACCATGGACTTTTACTAGAGTGAAGTTTACATACATGTAACATGAGTATTTAATTTCTTATAAGCTTGAACCTGAGCCGCGATGATTATATTCACTTGCTCTCACTTTTCTGTTGCGTTTATAAGAGTCCTCGAAATGGGAAATGCTTTGGACATTTCACATTAGTGTAGGACACACGCGGTAATAATTAAACGACAACTACGAAATATTCCAAGCGGGATTCCAAGATTAACTCGAGTCGACAGCCCACTACCACAACAACACCCATATAGCTCTGTCAATTTGATGCTTTTAGGAATTGGGCGAGATACCTTCGATTTTCGTGAGATTACGATTGCATTAGTAAAGAAATAGACCTCTTGTACACTTACCTTAAGCTCTGTTATCACGAAAGAACTACGAGTCAGTTAATCATGTGTTTCTAATGATGGTAGTTGGGCCGCGTCGAATTTGATACCCATGCATACATGCACGGTGTTTCTTTCTGTCACGCAAACAACAAATTGCGTGAAAGCATAGATGTCATGTGGAGTCTCAGGACAGATGACAGTCACCTGAACCGAATTACAGGTAACAATACGTGAAAAAACTAACTGAACATTTTATTGTTCAGCGACAATAGCCTTTTGGCACATAAGAAACAAATTGAGCACACATCGCCCCTTAGGCCTTAAATCAAATCCACTGGAACTTCATTTTAAAATCACATTCTACTCTCTTCCGCTGCGCTCAGCCGAATAGAAAATACACTACTGGAGGGAGCCAATCAGCGATCTTTATTGCGACTCTTGAGTAGTTACAATGGATGCTATAAATACAGCGATATAGTTCAGTACAATGACATGGAAGCTAATTGCCGGATACGAGAAACCGGGATAAAAACCTCCCAGCTGAGGAAAACCCGGAAACGTATTCTCCAAACCAGTGCAAATTCACCTAAACCTTTTGGAGTCTAAAAGTTGGAAATATACTGCAAATTGGCAAAAAAATACCCGAGCAAAGATAAAAGAACTGGTTAGTGTAAAAGAACATGATGTACTTTATTAGCATCTAGTACAGCATGCAGATGTTACATTGGATTGTTGCTAATAAGGCATTGCATTATGCATTACAAGCACTCGTGATAACTAAAATAATATAGGACTTATATATATCTGATATATGCCCTTAGGCAAGATAGAGGGTACATTAATAGCGCTCTCAATTATGGATATTTATAAATCTTATATCAACTGTACACTGCTATCGTAAAGAAACTTTGCTGTTAAATGAGCTGCTTCCATAAGCGGGTTTATGATTAGTTTAAATAATTGATCACCGGACATGTAACTTGTGATGAATTTCTTTGCGTTAAAATTTTCAAGGGTACAGAAGAAATCCTTTCTTATTGTATCATATGTTTCACATTTAACAACTAAGTGGAATTCGTTTTCTATATCTTTTTGACAGGTGGGACACATTCTCTCTTCTGGTTTGGTGTATGGTCTAGTGTACTTCCCTCTTTCGATTTGTAAACAATGATTACTTATTCTAAGTTTGGTTAGAGCCATTCAGGAGTTCCTCGAAGGGGGAGGCATCCATCATCTTACAAAGCTTTTTTACCCTTTGGAAAACTTCCCTACCCCTGGAAACCCCCGTTAGCTACGCCTACACGTAAACTGGTGCGAAAACCGAACATATCAACGTGACCTGTGACCCAAGGGAAATGCATTTCCTTTGAGTGAAAACATTTCGTCCATTCAGAAAAGTCCCAAACAATAACCAAGTAAATTTTCAATTTTAAAATGTTTCCAGCATTGAATTTTCGTCATATTAAAAGTTCTGAATTCAGAGAAAGTAATATTCTTCTCCCGTGTTTGCACGAGGTTGATATATAAACACTGTCAAAGGAGCGAAATTTAAAGTTTTCTCATTTATATTTCACAAAAGAAATAAAATTTAATTAAATTTAGCTTTAGTGCTGCATGTTTTATTAATGTGCACATGTCGAGATTGACACTGGCAGTAATAAAATATTAATACGGTATAGGGCATGTTCGCATTAGACGAAATAATTGTTGTATTATACAGTACATTTTAAGCGAACAGAGCTTCCGATTTTCCTCTTCCCAAATCCTTAAAGGAGCTGCGACTACAAAGGTATCTCACCGTGATACGCGTTTTAGCCTGAAAACTAGCGCTTGCAAGCGAAAACGATGCTAAATGAATCGCCATAAATTGTTTTGTTTACGATTGAATTTCCAGATGTTTTGTTTCTTATTCAATCTACAAATTGCTTTAATTTACAAGTTTAGGAAAAAGGAGGACTGGAAATATAGCTGCATGAGAGCTTAAAATAGCAAACTGGCTAAAGGGGGGAGGGGAGGGGGGGAGGGGAGGGGGGGGGGGCAGGGGGGAGGAGGGGAGGGGGGATGGGGGGGGGGGAACTCCCTTATGTGGGCTATACGGGTATGTGCCGCGGGAGGGTATCCTTTTTACGATTTTGGTCTGGGAAAGGGGATGGATTTTGATAAACCTGTCGTTGATGCCATGCTTAGCGCTCTATCGACCACACTATACAGCTTAAAATACCATATTAAAACAAAACAACGGCTTTCTTAATTTTAATTAAAAACTGTTCAGTATCTGGTGACTCTTTCAAACTCTTTCATATCTAATCTATGGTTTGGGTCTGGGATAGGATATAGATTTTTTTGCTTCAAGTCTGGGATCCGGATAGGGAATGGTAAACGGCATTTTTAGATCTGGGGTATACGGTCAGGGTTTTGAGGTCTCCGCGGCACACGCCTACCAAAAAATCTTCCCCGGGGGAGAATAGTGTCAAGAAAACCCTATCTTTACGTATTCAGGTCTGCGATCCGTCAAGATTCCGATGTTTAAAGTACTACTCGTATACAGCAAATTGACCACAGAAACCCCAAGAGGGAAGCCCCAAATTAAATGCACTCAATCAGAAGCCTCACGAAGCCTAAGTCGGGGACACGAATTCCCGTCTGGTATAAAAACCGATCGAGACCCTGCCGGAGATACCAAACTCAATACACATATGGCGACCCTTTGTGGAGATCGAACTCGGGACGATTACCAGAAATCTAGGTAATTTCTGAACCTGCGTATAAAGGTACTGCGGCTTTCGCCAGTCACCAGTGCGCATGCTCAGTTTGGTATTTCCAAGATGGCGGAAGGAAATAGTTGATTACCGTTATTAAATGCTTTAAGCAGTGTGGGATTCAGAAATGTGTTTTTTGCTAATATATGATATGGGAGGTTCTTAATCAGTAACTTATCTTCAAATCAGTTTTTTTTATTTCTCGTATCCAAATAAATGGTAAGACATCTGCTCCCTTTGTTTTCATTATAATTCCTAATTTTCCCGCTCTACAAGTAACATCGCAGCCTGTTATCCTTTCAGCAGTTTTTACATGCAATTGCCAGGATACTAACCTTTACAAGATGGCGAACAAAGAGGTAGAGACTTGTTTCCATATATACGTCAAACCGCCTATGGTCTGAAACGTCTCATACACTAATACAAACCCTAAACCGAGTAGCCGACCATAAAACAATTGGCCTAACCGGTCAGCAAACATAAGTTCCCAGGTAAACGACGAGGTTTTAGGGCTAATTTGTGGTTAGAGTTCTCAGGTAAATAAGAAAATAAGATAAACGAAAGGGAACAAAATTGTTGATCAGACTCGTGCGACTCGGTCCCTTGACCCATCGCGTAGGAAGCGAATATGCTAAAGGGCTATCTCATAGTGTTGTGCATGTATGGAGTCGATGTTCGATTGGTGGCTGTTACAGTGGAACCTCTCTAATACGGATCGACACCGAAGGGCCGGAGAAAAGTGGCCGTATTATAGAGATGTCCGTATTATAGAGGCCGCGCTTATGACGTCATTTTAAAGTATCTAGTGACAATACAGTATTTAGTGTTTTTTTATGATCGAAAAGGCGTAAAATATCATCCCAAATCATCTGTTTTGCAGATTTACTCGATGTCTAATACAGTATAAAGAGGTTAGTACTTGGAAAGTTGTGGCTGGGTATGGCTGGGTATTTTTTCGAGCCTGAAAGGCGTAATAAAGTGTTTAATATACGACAGCTAGCACGAACAAAAAAGGTTAGTTCTGCTCTGTTTGAAGAAAATCTTGAGACAAGAAATCTCGAGAGAAGAAACCTCGCAGCCTCAGTTGAAGTCCAATGTCGGGGGCGGGCGCGCAATGAAAAAGTTTTTCCCGCGCTAAAAGCTGATTGGCTGTTACTTAACAGCCCCATTTCGATTGGCTCGCGCGCTTACAAAACATTTTAAGTGTTGAATAAACCTGTGCAAACCTGTTTGAGACCCGTGTAATACGGTCTCGTATTTGCACTCGTCTTAAGCCGGTATTTGCACTCGAAAACGCCAAGTCGTATAATAAGTACGTTTACAGCACTGTGTACATTTTGTATTTCTGTTTTTCTAATTATCAACAGCTTACAAGAGCTCTATAAATTACACATTGTCCGTAATAAAGCGGTAGAATTTGTATGAATTGTGTTACCTGAGGCCGAGATTAGCTGTCCGTTGTTCATAATAGGGACCGGAGGGTCCGTAATATAGACGTTTTTTTAAACAAAGAATATATGGGTATTTTGCCGGGACCTAGAGATCTGTCAGTAATATCACGGGAGGTGTCAGTCAGTTACTGATAGAGGTGCCGTGCGGAGAGGTTCCACTGTAATTGGCTATAAACAGTTAAAATCTCCTCCATTAATGCTTGATTAAATGATATGCAATACGTTCCTTGGAGACTTCGTCTATACACTTTCTAACACATTTATACATATTTGCTTCGATTTTAACCGTCCCACATGTGCCCGGGAGGTTCGTCTGTTCATAAGAAAATCGCTGAGAATAACTGTGTCCGTGCCTGGCTCTGGACATCGAATATAGAGGTTATTACATGGAAAGTTCTGTAATACGGTTGGGAATTTTTACGAGTCAGTTTTATTTTTTCGAGCCTGAAATGCGAGAAAAAACTTTAACGTTGACGAGTAAAAATTCCCAGCCGTATAGAGGTAATTGGCTAACTTTCAGATCATGTGACGTAAACAGACGTTACTCTGGAGAATCGACTCTTTGAAAATTAATTTTATTCAGATAGGCATGACGGTATTATGATTAGAATGAAAAAGGAATAATTCCCCATAGTAGCATCTGTTTACATCACATGATCTGAATTGGGTTGGCCTCTATCGATAAGATACGCTTCTCCAGAACATTTTCTAACTAATAATCATTTACCTACTGATATGTAGTTAATTCCACTAGAACTTGTTTTTTTCTCAGCGAGACAGTATACGCAAAGCGCGAGAAGCGTATCTTATCGATGACTCGCGAATAAGCAAAAACCGTGGACGAATATCCTGCTTGTTGAACGTTGGATCTGTATGAAGATCTAAACAGCCAAATAATAATAAATAGAAGCGAGAAGTCCAACGGACTATAGCAAAGCTTGTTTGGCTAGCCGAAATATAGTACGTTTAAAACTATACACGTTGTTTCAGCTTTGCTATAGTCCTTGGACTTCTCGCTTCCATCTTATCGATAGAGATCAAACTCTTGAACCTCTAGGTACGAATAAACGTGATGAAACTTAACTTGTATTTCACAATCATCATCAGGTCACTCTTATTATTTTTGTTTCATATTAAATGTCACTCTCCACCTTCTTTTCATTGGTTTGTATGTGTTTTATCATAAGATCGGTGCAATTCATAATTAATGTATTATTTCGTAAAGATTCTAGTTTATTGGATACATTGTAAGCCTCTTTCCCCGAAGAAGATCGGCCGTACCGATCGAAATATTGGAAGAAAATTAAAACTCTCTACGGTTGAATCAGCCTTTCCTTTCTTGTCTATTTATATATATATATTGCTGATCAGATCCCTACACGCTAGGAGATCCGGTTGTTTATCATTTCGCTTGTAGTCCCTCCAATTTTCCTATTATCTTAAAATTAGATCAACTTAATTTTCGCTTCATATTGACTAAAAGGACTTTTTTTCTTTACTAACAACTCGCAAACTGTGTATATTTTCTATGCATCGATGTTGTTGTGATAGAAAGGCGCCATGGAGAATAATGCATTAATAAGATGACGTCTTTACAGTTATCGACCCAGGCTTTAACTTACGCGGTCATGGGTCAGGAAAGGTCACAAAAGGTCACATTTACACGATTTCATACAAACGTAGAACATAATTTTTTCACTGTAAACCAAAACTTTCTTCACAGAAGTACTCAAAACGTTTCTGAGGTTCATAGCTATAAAAACTGCAAAAAGGTTATAGGCGCTTTAACCAATGCGCCACGCAAACGGCCACGCAAACGACCACGCATGATTATGACAAATCAGTTTTATTTACTTGATTGGTGCCTATGTAAATTGGCACCACCCCACTCATCTTACCTTGAAAGATCCATGAAATCAACAGAGTTTTGACAGAATTTATACGGCTTTTATCGAATAGTTTTTGATCGATTTCGAAAGCTTGATATATCCCAAGGGATGTTTTAAGGTCGGGAACAATATTCTGGGAGGATCTGAATGGGGTTAACTGACTACTGACAAACGGCCTTAAAAATAACTGAAAACTAACAAATGACGATATTTTTTTTATGACAACTGACAAATTTGGTTTTTGTGGATCAAAAATTGTAAATTTTCTCTAGTAATGATTAACTAGGGCTAACTGACAAATGGCCAAAATTTTAACTGACAACTGACATGTAGACCCCCCTCCCCCATACAGACCCTATTCTAGCAGTAAGGAAAGTGAGGTACTTTCTATCATTTGACCTAATTTACAAGAAATTGACTCGCGATTGGTTTCTTGCTTTACGGGTTAATAAAACGTCGATTTGACAGAGCTAAAACCTCTCTTAATCAAACAGGAACAACATGCCTAGGATCGGTATATACATTACATTCAATAGGCAATATTCGTATTCTCACGGACGAGCTGGAACGAACACTCAATGGAGGCTCGTGCGGGGGAATTCGCTAAAAACTATTTAGCATTAGAAAAGATTCCCCCGCATGAGCCTCCATTGAGTGCTCGTTCCAGCTCGTCCGTGAGAATACGAATATTGCCTATTACAGGGACGGCGCGCGAAATTTCAAGGGGGGGGGAACTAAAAATTGTCATTAAGCGGCGAGAGTAATTGTGCGAACTAAAGAAATAGATCAATTCTTATAATTATTATAATGTGCGTTCCATACAATTCCTTCTTAATCCTTGGCGATAATAAAGAAAGCGACATTTATGCTAATTCGATCGGATTACGTCATTTTATACTTAGATTTCTGGTAATGTGTGCCACGCAGTAGGGTCAGCCGGATTATTCGTAAAATCGAACATTATCAAAACGGAGCATAACGCTCCAAATTAAGCCGGTTAAATTTCACAATTTTTGTGACTTGCTCTGATGGAGCAGATTCTGGCTGAGCATCAGCTGGGCCATCTGATTCGGCCATGATACACCTAGCATGCTAGCGGCTCTTATGGGTGTTTTTTTGCTAATTTGTTTTCGGATTGGGATACCTGTGGCGCGCGTTCAAAATGGGGCGAGGAGAAAATGGAAGGAGGTGGGAGGGGGACAAAAAAACACCCATAAGAGCTGCTGGCAGGCTATGATGAACCGAACAGCCATACCTGTGCAGCTTGGCATAATGAGGTAACCAGGCCTCCGATGAGGTAACCAGGCCTCCGATGAGGTAACCAGGCCTCCGATGAGGTAACCAGGCCTCCGATGAGGTAACCAGGCCTCCAACTATGTAAAGATATGGAACGCCAAAGCTGTCTTATGTGGACAAATCACTGTTGATGCTGTCGTTTCGTCATTACATGCTGCTGCTTCATCGTTACGTGCTGTGGTGATGTCATTACGTGCTGTGGTTATGTCATTACGTGCTGTGGTTATGTCATTACGTGCTGTGGTTATGTCATTACGTGTTGTGGTTATGTCATTACGTGCTGTGGTTATGTCATTACGTGCTGTGGTTATGTCATTACGTGCTGTGGTTATGTCATTACGTGCTGTGGTTATGTCATTACGTGCTGTGGTTATGTCATTACGTGCTGTGGTTATGTCATTACGTGCTGTGGTTATGTCATTACGTGCTGTGGTTATGTCATTACGTGCTGTGGTTATGTCATTACGTGCTGTGGTTATGTCATTACGTGCTGTGGTTATGTCATTGCGTGCTGTGGTTATGTCATTGCGTGCTGTGGTTATGTCATTACGTGCTGTGGTTATGTCATTGCGTGCTGTGGTTATGTCATTACGTGCTGTGGTTATGTCATTACGTGCTGTGGTTATGTCATTACGTGCTGTAGTTATTTCAATACGTACTGTGGTTATTTCTTTATGTGCATCGATTTCATTATGTGCTCTCACTTAATTAGGTTCGATCGCCTCTTTACGTTTACTGACACCGTTATGAGTTCTTTCGGCATTATGTGGTACCCAGACTCCCGGGAGCATGTCTCATTAAGAAACTGGTTTAACAGGTTTAAAACCGTACCCAGGCCGACTCGGCTGGCTTCGTTCCGCCAAATTAGATCGCCAGGTTTCCCAGGTGCAAACTGGGCACACGTGTTGTTGTATTATTTTGGAGTTTTGTTTTGTTCTCAACACAAGATGGAAAGTATTTTGAAAGAACTTCACCTAGAAACTCTAAAGCAGCGATTTCAGGAAGAAAGAATAGAACATGAAAGTGTTATAGGGCTATCAGATGAAGACCTCACTCGTCTCTGTGTTTAACGATTGGCGACAGAATTCGTCTTCGTGAGCTTTGCAAGAATGTTGATAAGGCGGCCACAACTTCATCCTCGTATTATGGACAAGTCCTCCAAGAGCGTATGTCATTATTTAACCCAAGGGGCAGTCGCAGAGGTGCCGGATAATAAAAGGAATACTGCCTCAAAAGCTAAAAGGTATTTAAAAGTAGTTAGGCTCTATCAATTCCAAGCCCTCCCATACCCCAATAAATTGAATGCTATTAGACTATTTGTGTTTTGTACCAGTTACATACAGTTATTGAATAAGAAGATCATTGTTATAGGTGGTTGTATAGTTAATTATTAGTCAGTAGGAGGGTTGAGGGGGTTGGAACCCCCCCCCCCCCCCCCCCCAATGAAGACTCGACTCCCTTGCTATTATATATGACAGCTAGTTGTCAATAATTTACATATACAATTGTCCATGTATTACAGATAGACCGATTTGATGTCATTTCAGGCAGATAAGTCCATGAATGCACGATTTCTTACAGACGTTTTTATGACTAAGGGCAACAATGTGGCCCTTAGCCATACAAACGTCTGTAAAATTTCAGGATTTCAGTAGCCTAGTGTAACTTTTATTCTAAGCAAGACACAAACTTCAAATTTCGCAACCACCTATAACAAGTATCTTCTTATTCAATAACTGTATGTAACTGGTACAAAACACAAATAGCCGGTCTAATAGCATTCAATTTATTGGGGTATGGGCGGGCTTGGAATTGATAGAGACATAAGCCTAACTACTTTTAAATACCTTTTATCTTTTGAAGCAGTATTCCTCTTATTATCACCTCTGCGACTGCTCCTTGGGTTAAATAATGACATACGCTCTTGGAGGACTTGTCCTAGCCTGCTTACAGGCTCTCGGTTTTTTTCGGAAATGTTAGTTTTCGGGTCGGGCTGCTCTCGGGTTTTTTCGGAAATGTTAGTTTTCGGGTCGGGCTTCGGTTACCTGTGGGCCGAGCGAGGCTGACGCACTCGCCTTCGCCTCGCTCGGCCCACAGGTAACCCAACATTTCCACCCAACCCGAAAACTAATATTTCCGAAAAAACCTGAGAGCCTGTAAGCAGGCTAGACTTGGCCATAATACGAGGATGAAGTTGCGGCCGCCTTATCAACATTCTTGCAAAGCTCACGAAGACGAATTCTGTCGCCAATCTTTAAAACACAGAGACGAGTGAGGTCTTCATCTGATAGCCCTAT